>PVHP010018452.1:0-33131 GCA_004024765.1 Zapus hudsonius | reverse complement strand
GTGTGTGTGTGTGTGTGTGTGTGTGTGTGTGTGTGGCCCAGAGAATAACCTCAAATATATTTCATCAGGTGCTGTCCACCTTTATTGAGACAGGGTCTCTCATTGGCCTGAAACTCACCAATTAGACTGGACTTGCTGATTAATGAGCCCCAAGGATGTCCCTGTCTCTGCCACCCCAGTGCTGGGATTACAAGCATGTGCCACCACATCCAGCTTTTTTTTCCACATGGGTCCTGGTGCTATGACTCGGGTCGTCATGCTTACAAGACAAGCACTTAATTCACGTGGACATCTCCCCAGCCCAAATGCCATCCTCCATACCTGTCCTGTAACTGTTGGCAAGTGCCAGCACAAGCCCCAGCAGAGCAGTTAACGCCCCTGAGGCCCAGTGTCCTCATCTGAAATGGCAACACTCGCTCCCTCTGGTGCTGTGGAGATTAGATGAGATAGCAGAGGCTGGCTTCTTCCTTCTTGGAGATGTGGAATCCAGGAACATCGCCCACTGGGCGATGGACACGTGAACTCATTAACACATGGTGGGCAGTAGTATCCAACCAAAATGACCACAAAGAGTCAAAGGCCCCCAGAAAGAGGTTCTGCATGGTGACACAGAGACCCCAAAGTCATAAGGTAAGCACCATAGAATGGATGTTGCAAGTGTGGGACACACCAAGAGCCATCTGGGGTTCACTGGAGATAACCTTTTCCTGATTCCCTGCTCCTTCCAGGCCCATAGCTCCTCTATCCCCCACCTCAGCCCTGAGCCCATCTCATGACTCCACCAAAAGTAGCAACTGAAGCAAACCATGGCACTGGATCATGGGAACCTATAAAATGATTCACAGAAGTGATCCCTGGAAGTAAGGATTGAGGGGTGGGGGACAGAGGGAGGGACAAAAGCTAATCAAGTGTGACTAATGAATAGGTTACCACTGTGAGTAACGGGCTATCTCTCAGGACCACTCAGAGAAAGAGTGAACTGAGCCTTTGGAGGCTCATTGGAGATGCTTTGGGACTGTCGTAGTCAGCCACACGTCGCTGGGATGAATCTCCAAACCAGGCACAATTTGGGGGAGGAAAGTATTTATTAAAGTAACAGGCCCAGGGGAAATTAAGGAAAAAAGGCTGGCCCCTTTCACAGATCCAAGCAGAGAGAACCCACCAGCACCTCAAGCAAGCAAGCACATTCCAAACTAGCAAACAAGAGGAACTCCAGGCTTGAGCTCAGACTGCTTTTTGCATATGTATAGCTAGAATTCCAGACCCACCCTAGAAACACCTTAGGGCTGAATCCTATGATCTGGCCAAGTGACACACCTCCTCCAGCCAGAACTGGCTGGAGACAATTTACAATTATAATAAACTTTTGAATCTATTGGGGGACATTATTCAAACTACCACAGGGACCCACACATGCCTGCATGCCTTGTACCTGTCTACAGTTCAGTTGTCCTGGGACAGGCCCCCTGGATGGAGGGAGAGACGGGGCTGCAAACACGGTCCCTGTGTGTGAGGAACAGCGCACAGTGACAGGGGACTGCAGATGAGTCAGTACACAGTGGAGTATCCACAATGGTCCAAGCTACCAACATGGACCCCACATTGTCAGTCAATGGCCTCCTGCAGCCTCACACCGAATTAACACTGGTCCTCAGAATGCCCCCATGATACCTTGCGGCTGGTTCTCTTCCTCCTGTCCCTCTCTTCCTTCTCAGAGTCACACACGGAGTTCTCTCCTCACTAAGTCCTGAGATTCCTGAACCCCCCATTTCTGGGGTGGGGGTGTGTGGGTCTGGATGTATAAAACCCTTTTACAGCTCCATAAATCACTGGCATTTCTTGGCTCATGGCCTTTCCCTCTCTTCAATATACATCCCTCCCATCCCTGCCTCCTTCCACCCATCACCTTTTTCCGCAGTGGTCCTTTTTACTCCTGTACGAGATTGTTGTGTGTATTCAAGGAGCTTGTGAGATGCAGGTGCTCCCGCCTCTCCCCCAGAACCTTGGGGCATAGTAGTCATGACTGTCATTGAGTTGCTTAGGGCTATACCTGAGATCCAACCCAAGTGACACCTCCTCCAACAGGCTGCTTGAGACTAAGGTTGTGTTTCAGTCAGCTTTCTTGTTGTTGGCAGAAAGAACCCAAGCAAGCAACCAAGACAATCCTGTTGGATGAAGTGAAGGGGACCAGTGGAATCTGAACTTCAGACAACCAGGATGGATGCGGAGGAGACGTAGGTTCCATATTTGAGGCAAGCAGGTGTTTTCTTGTTTATCTGAAATTTTAATTTAAAAGGGCCTCTTAGAGTTTTATTTGGTAAGCCTGCCAACAGTATCCCAAGGTGATTTTGATGTGCCCTAACATCAAAAGCTTCCTTCTTTTTAAAAACTTTTTTTCTATTTATTTATTTGCAAGAAGAGAGAGATAGAGAAAAGAGAGACAGAGAGAGAGAATGGTGTGCCAGGGCCTCCGGCCACTGCAAATAAACTCCAGATGCATGTGCATCTGGCTTTATGTGTGTACTCGGGAATTGAATCCAGGTCTTTAGCCTTTGCAGGCAAGTGCCTTAACCACCGAGCAATCTCTCCAACCCAAGAACTTCCTTTCGTGCTCTGAGTGACCTGACCCACACTCCCCAGTTTTAATTACCAATAAAATGTCAGTGACACCAAGTTCTTTCTCAACTAGACCTCTGTTTGGAATCCCATATGCCTAATACTGAGCACAGTAATTCCCAACTGTGGTGGTTTTGAATATAATTTCCCCATAGACTCAGGTGTTTGTGATTATGTTTCCTACTCAATCCCCATGTAGTTCAGTGTTTGAGGTAGAACCCTGCTGGAGGAAGTGTGACCTTGGGAGCTGAGACCAGCCCTGTGTATTCCGCATCAGCTCATGCTTGGTTGGCATTTGCTGTTTCTCTCTGCTGTGGATGTGTGGTGAAGTGAGCCAGCTTCTTCTACCATGATGAAGTTAGAATCTGTAAACCTAAAATGAACCCTTTCCTCCCACAAGCTGCTTCTGGTCAGCTGTTTTTCTCAGCAACAAGAAAGTAACTGCTACACCAACCTTCCTTGCGCTCACTTCCAAATCTTTTCTTTTTATATGAAGATATCTTTGTTCCATTTTTGGTATGCGCATGTGTGTGCATATGGTTGTATACTGTACTTACATATCTGCATGCCTGTGGGTACGTGCGTGTGCAGGTGTGAGTGCACACGTGTACATGTGGAGACCAGAGACATTGGGTGTCTTCCTCAACCACTTGCCACCTTTTCATTTTTGAGACAGAGCCTCTCACTGAACCTACAGTTACTCACTGATTTGATCAGACTAGCTAGCCAGCAACCCCAGGGAGCTTCCTGTCTATGCAGCCCAAGCAATGAGATTATCGGTGCATGCCACCCTCAGCATTTTATGTGGGTGCCCAGGATCTGAACACAGGTCCTCATGCTTGCATGGCCAGCACTTTATCTGCTGAGTCTTTCCCCAGCCCCAACACAGTCTTTGTTCTTCCTTGCCTGTCTTAGTTGGTAGCCCCAATCCACACATTGCCTAGACTACAACCAAAGGAATTATGTCAACACTGGCTACTACTTCTCTCAAGTCCTTTGCCCCCTGGTAGTGAGCTGAATGATAGCCTTCCAAACCTGCCCATATCCTACTCCCCAGAACCTGTGGATGCAAAGCAAAGGAAGTTTGCAGCTGTGACTAGTTAGGACAGGCAGATGGGAAGATCATCCAGCTGGACCCTGGATACCCCTGGATGACCTCCTTGCATGCTGTACCAGAGGACCAGACCTGGACAGAAGGCCGTGGATGATGGAAGCAGTGATGGGAGCGATGCACTGAAGAGATGGAAGGGCTATAATCCAAGGAATACGGTGGTCTCTGAAGCTGGGAAAGGGTACCTAGGAAGGAAGTCTCCAGAAAGAACTAGTCCTGCTAACCTACCTTTGACTTCATTGAACTGATTTTGGACTTCCAGCCTCCAGAGCTATATGAAAATGAGATTGTATCTTTTAGAACTGCTAAATTTGTTACAGCAGCAAAAGGGAAACCTATACAAGCCATTGGCTTTTCTCCTTCCCTACACCTCCCCCAAGGACCTGAGTTCCACCCCCCGCCCCAAGCCTCCTTGTAAGGACCTCCTGCCTCCGGTGTAGCCTTCCCCATGAGAGCTTCACACTCTGGGCTGGAGTTCTCATCACGGAGGAAAGGCTGTCCTATCCTCAGCTTGGCTTTCAGATTCGCCCCCAACCCACCTCTCTCCTCACCTCCCTCCAATTTATATCTCCACATGGCCTGACTTATGAACCCCTCTTGTAATTGAATACACCCACGTTCTTGCTGCTTCTGATGATAATGCCTTTTGCCAGTTTTTGTTCCTGAGGAACAACTACTCACACAGCAAAACCTAACTTAGATAGCACTCCCTCCAGGAGGCCCTCTATAGCTTTCTTTTTATTCCTCAAAGAGCTCATGACAGCTTGCCCTAATCTGATACAATGCTTATTCTTGGGCTGGAGAGATGGCTCAGTAATTAAAGGTGCTTGGAAAGTCTTCCAGCCTGGGTTCAATACCCCACTACCTACGTAAATCCAGAGGCACAAAGTGGAGTTTGTTTGCGACATCAAAAGGCCCTCATGTGTTCATACTCACTCTCTCTCTCCCTCTCTCTTTTTCTTTCTGCAAATAAATTTTAAAAAAATTAAAATATTTTTTTTCAACTTTTTCCAGGCATGGTGGCCTTTAATCCCAGTGCTCGGGAGGCAAAGGTAGGAGGATCACTGTAAGTTTGAGGCCACTTTGAGACAACATAGTGAATTCCAGGTCAGCCTGGGCTAGAGTGAGACCCTACCTCAAACCCACCCCACCCCCAAGAAAATACAACTTTTACAGAGCTAGAGAAATGGCTCAGCAGTTAAGGCGCTTGACTGAAAAGCCTAACAACCCAGGTTTGATTCCCCAGTATCCACATAAAGCACAAAGTGGCACATACATCTGGAGTTCTTTTGCAGAGGCTGGAAGCCCTGGCAAGTACATTCTCTCTCTCTCTCTCTTCTCTCTCTCTCTCTCTCTCTCTCTCTCTCTCTCTCTCTCTCTCTCTCTCCCCGTTTCTGCTTGCAAATAAATAAAAATAAATAATTAGTTACAAATACAACTTTTACTTTTTAATAACAAGCTCCCTGACCACTATAACTGATTCTTCTTTATTTCTGAGTCCCCAGAACCTAGAAGGCACTCCGTGCACATGTGTTGAACCAAAAACCAAATAAAGTTCTCTCCTGACTCTGATGGTGTGCTACTATTTCTTAAGGCCTTCCCCAAATCAGTTGTTCTCTGCGGAGGAATAGAAAGTACTTTTTTTTTTCATTGCTGATTCCTGAGAACTCACTCAAGATAAATAAAAATTAATAGGCACTCATTTGTCATGTGAGCTTAATAATCCAAAATTACATTTGCCTTGGCCCAGAATGTGAACACTTCTCACAATATTTGCAATTTACTGAGAAGAACATGGGCTCCAACGTCTGTCACACAGCCAAACATGTGCAGTGCTAACCCAGCTCTACAGAGAGCTCAGAGAAGACCACAGAACAAACTAAGAACACCAAGGAACTTCGAAAAAGGTCCCACACAACCTGGGACATACATAGCTTGTCGACAGAGTGCCCAGTCTCCAGAGCTGCCCTGGAAAAAGATGGGAAACTGTAGTCAAAGGAACGTATGTGTCTGTGTTCCTCTATTCTTAGATCTAAACTTCAAGGTCTCCTTCCTTTCCTAACAAGTCTGGCCACTGAATCCTAGGCGCCATGTGCAGGGTGAGAAGCTAGGGATACTGCTTGTCCCCACAGGGCTCCACCCCTGCCTGACATCCCCAGATGACACCCAGCCCCGGCAGACAGAAGAGGGACACTCAGCACCGAGGTCAGTGGTACTTGGTACCCATCATGTACAGTGGAGTGTGGGGTTGGGATGAAGAACTCTATGTTCACAGAAGCTTCTAAGTCTCAGATTGGAGACTGATCCCCTAGGGTTTGGGTTTATCCCAAAGCGGGAGGTGTTATCTCAAAGGGAAGAAAGTACAGGCAAGGTCAGGTCAGTTAGCAGCCTGTGGCCTGGATCATAGTGGCCACTGATGGTTGAAGCAACTCAGATCATTCTAGATAGCAACCAGGTCAGCAAAGTCACAGGTTCTCTAAGAGTCAGTTTGACTAGTGTCAGCAAGCTTGGGGGAAGCAATGGGGTTTAGAAGGACAGGTGACATCCGTGTTCTCTGCCTATTGTCCTATCACTGTCTTGTCTGGGAAATGGAGCTCCCTGGACCCCTTTGCCCTGAGGTCCCAGGCTAGACCATGCCAGTGGCTCTTTGAAGAGAGAAAAAGATGGAAACTGGTTGGCTAGCTGCTCAAGTAGATGTGAGTTCTGAAGCTGCTGTCGGGTCAGCACCCATGCACAGTTGCAAGCTGAGTCAGCCCAAGAAACCTGGAGGTTCCATACAGCTCCCAGAAAACTCGAAAGAGCTACCACTGACCTTCCACAATGGCCCTGTCCTGCCAGTAGCTGAATCATCTAATTCCCTGAATTAACACCCTTCCCATACGGAGTACGAAGAATCAGTGATTTCCCACCAAGTCTTTAGGGTGTGTGGGTGTGCCTGCATGCACAGGAGAGTCCCTGTGTGCAGAAGTCAAAGGATACCCTCAGGTGTCATACCTTGCTCATTAGCTTGGATTTGACCAATTAAGCTAGACTCCTGTCTCTACCTCCCCAGTGCTGGGATTAGAGGCATGCACCACCTTTCCCAGCATTTTTACAAGGGTGGTGGGGATTGAACACAGCATTTAAAGCCCCATCATTTGATATTTGATCCAGGTGTCCCCATAAACTTCATGTGTTCTGAATGCTTGATCCCCAGCTGATGGCAGTTTTGGAATTGGAACCTTGTTGGAGCTGTGTTGTTGGGGGCGGGCTTATGGGGGTTATAAGCCAGCTTCCCCTTGCCAGTGTTTGGCACACCTTCCTGCTACTGTTTGCAGTGCTGTGGCAGAGGTGATGTCCACCCCTCTGCTCATGCCATCACTTTCCCTGCCATCATGGGGCTTCCCCTTGAGTCTGTAAGCCAAAATAAACCCATTTCTCCACAGGCTACTTTTGGTTGAGTTCTTTGTGCAGCAATGAGGAAACTGATGACAACAGTCATCATCAATGCCCTGTCACCCTCCCCACAAAGAAGGAAGATGTCATGGGGGTGTGGAGGTTCAATCCTAGGAGACCACCTGGTAGCCAGGTGGAGGATCAGAGGGAAGGTGAAGGGCATGGAGGGCTGGTCACGGTCCAATGCACTGTGAACACAATGCATGCCGTCTGCTTCTACCCTTGAAGCATCCATGAAGACTGGGGGTTACCATTCCCATGTGGCCAATGGGACATCTGAAAGAACAGTTGTGAAAGTGTCTGTACATGGCAGGACGTGGGTTAGCACTCAGGAACCTGGCTCAACAGCCGAGCCATTTCTACTGGAGCTGCTTTTCCTCTTTCTCGGACAGTAGACGCCTCTACTCACATGAAGAATGGCAGGATGTCAGGGAGGTAAGAATGAGGTCACCTGCCTAAACCCTGGGTGTGCCCTCCTTGTCCTCATAGTGCCTCTAAGGCTCTCTGTGAACCCACCTTCCACCAGAAAAAAACAAATCTGCAGAGAGGAGGCAGGGGGCTGAGAGACAGGAGGTAGGGGGGCTGAGAGACAGGAGGCAGGGGGGAGCCAGGCGAGTGATGCCCAGAGAAGGGCGGGATTACTTTGGAAAAGCATGAGAGCAGACTGCCCTGCCCTTCTGCAGCTGCTTAAACACCAGATGAGCACTGCCCGGCCTGTTCTGATGGCCCCTGTCCTTCCTTCCTTCCCGACACACACATTTCCATCCATCTCCACATCTGAGCACACAGGGGTTTTCGCTCCTCCCTTGCCAAGAAGCCAGATTCTGGAGCCAAAGAGGTCTGGTACTCACCTCCTTCCCCACCCTCCCACCATTGTCATAGCTGCCCAAGGGAGTTCCCTGCACAGAATACACTGAGCACTGGGGACAGTCACTGAAGTTTACTTTATGCTTCGTTCTTTGAATCCCTAACCCATCCATGCCTGGAAATGGTTCAAGTCCTGGGTGGTGAGACTCTGTCAGGACATTAGGATGTGGCCAGAGTTGTCAATGGCTGCCTTCCTGCACCAGTTTAAAGGCTTTCAGCCAAAACCAGACATGGTAGCCTAGATAGTCCCTTCCCCAGACTATAAACGCTTCCTCTGTCCTCCTCACAGAAGCCAAAGGTGAGCCTGGAGGAGCCCATCTGGAAAGCTCCATGTGGAAGTGAGAATAAGCAGCCTGTCCCCAGGGACCTCCCATCTAGCTCGCCACATGCCCTCCCATGGGTCCAGCCTCGGTCATTTGCAGAGTTCAAAAATACCCAGATCAATCTCTGGTGGCAAAGGGGAGGAAGTGGAGCCAGGGACAGACTGTTATAAATAGGTACATCTGACCAAGAAGGTCACCAGCCAAAACCAAGCATGCCAGAATTCCTCAAGACAGACATGTGTGCATTACCTGAGGTCAGGCCACCTCTCTTCTGGGTGGAGAATGGGAATGGAGTGGTTCCAAGCCAAGGCCAGGCAAGAAGGTGGCCACAGTGGCCAACCAGCCAGCCACCAAGAAGCACTGAGACAGTTCATGTCCTTCTTGGCTGGGCGTGGTGACACACACCTTTAATCCTAGCACTCAGGAGGCAGAGGTAGGAGGATCACCACGAGTTCAAGGCCACCCTGGGACTATAGAGTAAGTGTCAGCCAGGGGAAATTTTGCCCTCCCTTCTCCTCTACGGGATATTTGATAATGTCTAGAGACATTACATTGTCTCAAGACACTGGAAAGGGGTGTAACTGGAACCCAGTTGGAAGGGGGGCACAGCTAGGCTACTAAACATCGTAGACATGACAGCTCTGGCTGGCCCCTCTGGTAAGCCCTCCACCTCCAGACCCCACCTCCTTCCCTTCATTTCCAAGGGCCCTGTCAAGTCAGCAGCAGCACACAAGTACTCATAGCTACGCAAATAGCAACTCCTTATTCGCTCTGTTTGCTCAGCCAATATTGACTCTGCAGACTAACACTGGTGCTATTGAGCCGGCTTCTTCTCAATATTGTTTGAGCAGCATTAGAACAGCCTGTGATAACCAGCAGCCGGCCAGGAAGCTGTGCCATCCCCTTGCTCCCCAGCCCCCACTGCACCCCCTCCGTGGGACGCTCCTGTAAAGACAGAGGAACCGTGTGCAGACCTAAAGCCTGCTCCTCCGCTGAGCAAACACGAGAGGGGAGAAAGGGAGTGTGCTCTCTGACTGAGTCAACACTCCAGGGCTGGGGAGCAACTGAAAAGGTTACTGGGGGAGGTGGCCCTTTGGGGTGGGGCAAGTGAAGAATGAAGGCGATTGAGCCTTAGGCTATTAGCCAAACCCTCTGGTTGGATCTTCCGGGAGAGGTTACAGGGACCAGCACCCATGGGCCCCAGGTAACTGAGAAGGGAATCATTGAATCCATTCATTAGCTAAGCATGGCCAAGGGCCTACAAGATGTTAATTCTCTGCAATGAGGACCAACAGCTTAGCACAAGGGCTTGTGGCTGAGCCCACTCCATCGCCATGTTTAATGATGAAGACTTAGGGAACCCCCCTCCTTGCTTACTGTCAAGAAGTGGCCAGCTGCTGGTGTGAATTCCTATCTGAGAACAAACCGCTCCTTGCTCAGTTGCGCCAAACTCCCTTTTTGGTTGGATATGTGCAATGAAATATATTCTCAAAGGTTGTCCCAGGAAATACAGTGACTTGCATTCCCATCTGGGTGGAAGGGAGGCAAGGCACAGGGCTGGAGAGATGGCTCAGGGGTAAAGGCATCTAACGACCCTGGTTCAATTCCCCCGGTACCCATGTAAAGCCAGATGCACAAAGTGGTGCATGCATCTGGAGTTTGTTTGTAGCAGCTAGAGACCCTGGAGCTCCCATTCTCTCTGTCTCTCTTCTATCTTTCTCTGCATGCTATATATATATATATATATATATATATATATATATATATATATATATATATATATGTAATTTCTTTAAAGAGAAGCATGTCTCTATTGTCCCTGGGATCACAAGCCAGGAAGCCAGCATGAAACCAAGGCTCCAAGAGGTACCCATGAGAACCTTGAACATGGCCCCTCATAAGGTAGTACCCAACTTGCTATACCACACTCAGCCATGCCACACTGAGATTCAAAAGCCACAGGATGTCCAAAGACAGGGCGTCTGTATGGAGTAACCTGGGCTGCTTTTCCTTGTCCACAAGAAAAGCAAGTACAGGCTTAGCTGTACATTTGGATCAGAGCCCGTGGCATGTCTCTAGGTCAATATTAAACAAGTTGCTAGAATCATCAAGGGGACATTTTAGAAATTAGCTCTAGCCAACCCTACTGGCCCCGGAGAGCCAAAATGGTCATTTGTGAAAATTGGCCATTAACATTTTCTACTAACTGCTCTCTCCAAAGACATGAGAAATGAAGAAAAATGCCTTGGAAATCAGCTATTGTAGACCTTTGTGGTGTCCTGGGCTGCAAGTTTCAGAAGTCCTTTGTTGTTAAAAATACATGGTGGGCATTTTTTACATGTGGGTATTTCATCCAACTACAAAGCCACCTTGTTTTTCCTGATGGCAGACACTGTACCCCACGTGCCCACTTAGTGAGGGCAGATTCTCTAGGAGCGCACTCCTACCCACATGGCGCCTGTGGCCATGTACACTATGTGGCTACAGCTGTTGAAACTGAAATGTCACTCTAGTGTGGATATGAAGTGTCCTCAAAAGCTCAAGTGATAAGGGCTGGCTCCCCTTGGAGTATGAGACCCTGTTCTCTCCTCTTTCTCTCTCTGTCATCCTGGCCATGTGGTAAGTGGTTCCATTCCACTCTGCCCTTCGGCCATAAATGTATCACCTCTCCACAGGCCCAAGCATCACAGGGCCATGATGCACCAAAGCAGTGGCATAACATTAACCTTTTCTCTTTATAAATTGTCTCCAATATTGTTAGAGTAACAAAAAGCTGATTGACACAGATAGACACCAATCTGAGGGAAGATACGTCATTAGCTGGCCATTGGCCAATCAGATATTTCCTAGGAATCTGAATCCATAATTGGAGAGGTCGTGTCTTATTAAACTGAACCTTTTTGGACCTAGAAAGGACAGAACAGAGAAATTCAGTCTGCAGGGAGGAAAAAAAAGTATGAAAGTTACCAAAAGATTAACTCCAGGGAGAAACAGCACAGACAAGCGTTGGTGGGGGTTTCAGATGCTTTTCTACTAGTTCCATCTGGACCCCTGAGTTCAATGAGATTAGCCATAACCTTTCAACAATTTCATTATCATGACTGAAAGCTAAGTTTTGTGAAAGAAAAGGGCTATTGATCAACACCATCACTTGTCTCTGGACTGTGCTTTTCACCACAAAATTGTCTCTCTCCTTCTAGCCCAGCCTGGGGTCTCCTGGTATCTCTATTTCATCCATGTACAGTGCTTCCCCTTGGCATCTTGTGGCTTAGGAGCCATCTGCATGCCCAGTCATCCACAGTGGAGAGTTCTGTGTAACCTAGACACTGCGTCCCACTCAGTGGTTTGTTTGCGCAGCCTCCTTCGGTGAAGGTTGTTAGCCTATAAGTCAATAACTAGTCATTCAACAAACATTCATCAAGCTATAGCCCAAGCTCAGCATAGATATATTGGGAAAATAAAGCTTTGAAATACCACGGAGCAAATGTTAGCACACTGTCCTATTTTGCTGGAACTACTCTGATGTGGTACCAGCCCTAATGCATGAGCTAGGCGTGGGCTAGGGATGTGACTCGGTTGGTAGCATGCTTGCCTGGCATGCATGGCCTCATAAATGCAGTGCGGTGGTGGATGCCTGTGATCTCAGCACTTGGGAGGTAGAAGGAGGAGGATCAGTAATGCAAAGTCATCCTCAGCTACACAGCAAGTTCAAGGCTAGCCTATGATACATATGACCACACAGTGTGCTGTCTTCTCTACCTCTCCAGGTCTCTTTTGGGAGATATAACAAAGCTTCGGGACAGCACTTCACAGGTGCCCATGGGACCCACCAGAGCACCAGGCAGGAGGTCTAGCCACCCTTGAGGCACATGAGCACTTTGATCTGTCGATGCCCACCACCCATCACCCATGTTGCCAGTCACCTCCCATTGCCTCCCCAAGTACCAGTGTTTTCCACAGTACTCTGGCCTTTTTAGGGGCACAGAAAAAAAATACATAGCAGACAATCAGCAACATTAGGGGAAGGAAAGAGTGAATGCATGAGCCAGGGCTTAGTTGATGGACAAGAGACTAGGGGGTATGCAAATGCTACGCCATTTTTACCTAAGCATTTGTAGATATGGACAGGTGGAGAGGGTTCTGGAATCAGTCTCCCATGGATGCCAAGGAATAACTGAACATCAATAATAGTGTGATCCATGGAGCAAAGGCTGAGGCTCCTAACACATAGCAGAAGTGACATTTTCAGATGGTCACAGGAGTATTCGACTCCTCCTGCAGCCCTCAGGTGTCTCCATGGTCTATGGTGAGTCTGCTACTCGCTTGCAAAAGAGGTCCTTTAAGTTAAATGTCACTTCCCCTGCAGGGGACAGGTCCACGGACTCCATGGGGAGATGAAGGTCCCTCTTGGTAGGATAGGCATGGTGGGAGTTGAAGAAGGAGTGTTATCATGCAGAAGACAGAGAAGGAGAGTGTGGAGGCTCTCACCACCCACCTCCCATGGAGCATGGGGAGGGCCAGCTCGGTGATCGGGAGTGAACTCAAGGCACCGGCTCACATGTCCAGGCCACCTCATGACCTTGTGCCTTCACAGATAGCGGAGGCCTCATCCCCCGACCATCAGTACAACATCAAATTTGTAAAGTACTAGAGCCCTTGAATTACACCTGCTCAGTTTACAGCTGTGGCAATGGGTCCAGAGAAGAGTCTCTCTTTCCCTAAAGATTCCTTTCATCAATGTATTAATTTCTGTTCTTCAAAACAACATTGGAACATAGGTTTTGCCCCTAATCAGATATTTTACCTCTACTGTGGTGGCACCCAGAAGGTGGAGGCAGGAGAATCATGAGTTTGAGGTCAGTTTGGACTACATACTTCAGTTAATAAAGTGCTTGTCATGCAATCATGAGGACCTGAGCTTGGTACCCAGAACCCACTTAAAAAAAAAAAAAACTTGTGTGTTGGTGCATACTTGTAATCCTAGTGCTGGGAGAGACTGAGACCCGCAGATTCCTGAGGCTCATAGACTACTTAGAGAACTCCAGGCCAATAAGAGACCCTATCACAAAAGAAAAGAAAAGAAAAGAAAAGAAAAGAAAAGAAAAGAAAAGAAAAGAAAAGAAAAGAAAAGAAAAGAAAAGAAAAGAAAAGAAAAGAAAAGAAAAGAAAAGAAAAGAAAAGAAAAGATGGATGACATTCCTGAGGATCCCGAGAATGACACCTGAGGTTGTCCTCTGGCCCCCACACACATGTACACACATGCGCCTGTGCATACACACAGAGAGAGAAATAATGATAATAACTGGTTCTACTTCTGAGAATCCATCTAAGAAAATATTCTCATATATGGAATGATCTTTGGGTACAAAAAGGCTCATTCTAGCATCATTCAAACTAAGAGCCATCAGGATTTTAATAAATGGAAATTCAAGTTATGACATTGAAGCAGGAGAAAGGATACACAGTTGTATCTGAGCCTAACAATGGGAAAAAACAAGAGCCTAGGACCAAGGTCAGAGAGCAAAGGCCAGGCACCTCTATCTAAGTAGCCGGTCTGGTTAGGGAGGTGACAGGCAAGGGCCCTCTGCAAGACTTGCGCTCTGGAAAAAATTACACTTCTATTTTTAGAGGACAATGTTGAGAAGCCAGCTCCCTGGGAATGAAGAAAACGTTTCCAGCAACCTGAGCCACTAAAGTGCTTCACAGGATCATCACAAAGCCATTGCCATGGCCACTCTTTCCTCAAATGACCCCCACAGGGCCCCTGGCAGACACCCAGATGGAAGGAATAAACAGCTCTCTCACAACCACCACAGGCATGCTAATAGGAACAGAGCAACCGATTGATTGAGACTGGGTTTGGCGACCAGGACAGAAACCCAACCACAGCGATGAGAACAAGTGAAGGTTTTTATCTCTCACAGAAAATGAGTCTGGAAGTGGGCAACCCAGGCTGGAAGGAAAGCCCACTGAGTCCTCAGAGGCCCGGGATTTTGCTCTGCTTCTGCTGTAACATTAATATACAGACCCCAAAATAGATGCTGGAGCTCTAGTCATCACATCTGTGCTGGGGAAAGACAGAGGATAGGTGTGAAAAATAAAGTGCAAACAGAGAAAGAAAAAGAATCAATTTCTTTTCAAGTTCTGTAAAGGGTCATCGGCAACTGGCTGCCAAGAAGGGTTAGCCCTGTACTCCCCCATAGCTTCCCTGTTACATCAGGTTTGGTTATTAAAAAAAAAAAGCATGGAAAAGAAAGAGGGAGGGAGGAAGGGAGGGAAGGAAGAAAGGAAGGGAAGAAGGGAGGAAGAATGAAGGAAGGGAGGGAAGAAAGAAGGAAGGGAAGGAGGGAGGGAAGAAGAGAGCAAAAAGGAAGGAGAGGGGAGAATGAAGAAAGAAGGAAAGGGGAGGGAGGCAGAGTGAGAGAGGGAGGGAGGAGAAAGAAAGAAAGAAATCAAGTATGGCAGAAGGAACCAATCATCTTGATCCCAGATAATATGTGACAGCAAAACCCAAGGGAGCTCCAGCAGGCCAAGGCGACAGGTCAAGCCAGGCTGGGAGCATCACTGATCTGAAGGCAGACGATGTGTACACTCCGCATAGAAGAAGGGCCAGAAGGACTTGTAGCAGAGGAGAAATCCCCCCTAAACTCAACTGGATATCAGAGGCTCTAAGGGGGCAGAGACCTGGCTGGCAGTCATGAGTACAGGAATACCAGGTCCCCTCGGAGCCTCTCTCTGTAAAATGAACACCCTGCACTCTGGCCCTGTGAAATATTTACGAGGGCCTGAGCTAGGAAAAGCTGGGGCAAGAGGAGACCATGACAGCTTTCCCACTGTCCATTCTCTGAAGGTTGGCAGATAAAACAGAGGAAATCCACTCTGCCTGCAAGCTGTAAGGGAAGACTGGGGTCAGGTCCGGAAAGCCAGCCTGCTGGAGGGTTCAGAGTTCACATCCATGCAGGGTCAGACACAGAAACCAGGGCCAATCCTGGCCTCCCAGTGACCCTGTTCTGTTCCACCACGGGGCCATCAGCTGTGTCTGCAGGGACAGAAGGGACAGGCGGCAAACACCACCAAAGGCATTGCTGGGGCATGATACCAGAGAAGCCGTGGAGCGGTGACGGAAGGGGGTAATCGATACTCCCTAAGCATAACCATTGCAGAGCTCTGCTTTCACCTCACTTAACCCTCATCACCACTACGTCAGGTGGCAGCCTGTCATTCCTGTGTCACCAGTGCAGTGATGGGGCTTGGAGAGGTAATATATCACTGTGCACACTGGTGACTCAGAGTGACATTAATATGGGGTGAACACATATGGATAGCAAAGCCATCTCCTGTGTGACTGTGTAACTTGGTCCAGTGGCTCCTTGGGCCTCAATCTCCCCATCTGTAAAATGAGGTCACTTCCAAAGGGCTACTTCCTTACAGATGACAGCTGACATGCCTCCTGTGTCCTTGATCTCCAGGACGGCCCTGCAGGGAGGGGAGCCCCGGGTCACAGGTGAGACTCAGATCCTCTGGCTCCTCTGTGGCTTTTCCTACCACCAGCCAGACAAGATGTCCCAGAGACTGGATCTGTGCTGTCCCCGCCCCCTGACTTCACCTCTGTCTGAGTCAGGCATGTGGGACAGGACAGAGTGTGTGGTGACGTGTCCATGGCCAGTGGTCAGCTGTGGGAAGATAGCGGAGAAGTCGGCTACATTATTACTATTCAAGCCAAAACAGCTCCCTGTATTTAGACAGGACAATCCATAATTAGTTGTCATCTCGGTGGAACAAGCCCACTGTGGCTTCAGAATCCCGATGACTGCTTTATTTAGCTGAAACGACCACAGCCAGAGACCACTGGCTTCTGAAGCAAAGAAAATGCCCAGGCTTTGACCTCCCAACCTTCTAGTCAGTTCCATGGGCACACACCCACATTACCCACTGGCCTGGGCTAGGCTGGGACTTCCATGGCCTCCCACACTGATCCTCAACTCTTCCCTCTGTAGCTGAGCCTTCTGGCCGTGCTTCACCAAAACTGGATGCACTCCTTACATCCAGGGAATGAAGACCTCCTCCTTCAGGAAGGGCTCCCTGTCTGTCCCCCCAAAGCTTCTCCTTCCACCCTGGCTCCCATTGGCTAAGCATGGGATTGGCTCACTTGCCCCTCAGCACAGGGCTGGAGGAGAGAAGGAAGAGGTGATAGGCTGTGGAACAACAGAGGACAACCTGGATCCAAGTCACCTCCTGTGCGGGAGGGAAAAAGGGAGCCAGGACAGTTCAAGGCAGTCAGGTGGGATGATCATGCCTGTTTCCACGTAGCCACAGCACTATGCTTCTGAGGCAGGTGGGTGAGGAGAGGCTGCTGAGAGGGCCTGGGACAAAGCCAGCTCTCTCAGCAATGCAGAGCAGGCCCTTGGCTAGCAAGCAAAGCCAAGACTTCCAGAATATGGAGGGGTGAAGACACAGGCCTCAAGGTGCCCATGCCAGGGGAAATAATGGGCTTTTATTGTAGAAAACACAACTCAGTGTGGTTACTCCCAGTGGGTTTATGAACAGGAGTCTAACTGTACCATGTACGGCTGGATCAAGTCCTTGTTACTCAGAGAGATGGGCTGGAGAGCAACAGGCCAGGCCCAGGGAGGCGGGGGACAGACAGTGCCCAGGAGAGGCCAGGATCTCAGAAGGATGCTAGGAAGGAACTCTGCTGTCTGTCCTAGCTTTGCCCTGTTAAAAGCCGTCTGCTACTCCAGCCTAACCTCCAAGACAGATACCCCTGGAATTACAGGGTGATTTTATAAACCAGGCTTTCTGCTTTTATCAGGTCCATGACCATGACAACAAACCACAGGGCTAGTGGCTTAAGCAAAAGGAATGTATTTTCCACAGTCCTGCAGGCTGGATGTCAAAGACCAAAGTTCCAGTGTGTTCCATTTCTGGTCTTCCTGGCTTGTAGGACACCACATTTTCTCCAAGTCTTCACCTGGTTTTTCCTCTGTGCAAGGGGAGGGAGAGAGGGCTGGAGGGGGGAGGGAAAATGAGTACGTTCTGATTTCTGGTATCCCTATTTATAAGAGGCCCACCCTGATGACCTCACTCCACCTTATTTCCTTAGAGGCTTCATCTCTAAATGCAACCACAGAAGCTGAACACTGTAACCTATGATGCAACCCCACTTATATCACATCCTCACCTCTGTCTCCCAGCAGCCCCAGGGAGTAACATTCAGGACCATCCCACGACCCATCCCATGGGATGGCCCCAGAGACTCGGGTAGCTTTTTATTTATTCACTTGTAAGCAGAGAGATACAGAGAGAGAGAATATGGGCACACCATGGCCTCTAGCCACTACAAACAGACTCCAGATGCATGTGCCACTTTGTGCATCTGGCTTATGTGGGTACTGGGGAATTGAACCTGGGTCCTTAGGCTCTGGAGGCAACCACCTTAACTGCTGAGCCATCTCTCCAGCCCTCAGGTAGTTTTGATTGAGCTCGCTACATGGTCTTTAGCAGGTGGAGCCCTGCTGGAGGAGGTGTGTCACAGGGGATGGATCTTGAGTCTACACCTACTAGGAGTGTTGGGCTCTGGCTGTTCGTGTTGTCTCTCTGCTCTGGTTATATAAGGAAGTGAGCCAGCTGCTTCCTCCATGATGATGCTTCCCCTGAAATAAACCCTTTCCTGCCATAAGCCATTTCTGGTCAGATGTCTGACCCAGCAAAAGAAGGTAACTTCGATAGCATCCAACATTCCAAATGGAAGACAAGCACGGAGAAGCATGGCAGTGGGTCAGGGGGGTCTCGGTCTACCTCTACTCTTGCTAGAGCCACACTGAAGTAGCTTTGTCATTAGCCCAACATTCTCTGGTTCTATAAAACATTTTGAAGGAAGGGCAAAGGCTGTCTACATGTTGTCTATTGGGGTCTTAATAGATGTAAGGAAGGGCAGAAGTTGGAAAGAAGGGATCAAAGACACACCCCCATGTCTCCAGGATAAAGGATGGAGCTGGCCTGCTGTCCCCTGAAAGCATGAACCAAGAGGAGAGTCAAAAGTCCTGTGAATGCTGGAGAGATGCCTCAGTTCAGGTGCTTGCCTGTAAAGCCTGACAACCGGATATGATTCCCCAGTACCCGAGAGAAGCCAGATGCACAAAGTAGCACATGCATCTGGAGTTCCTTTGTAGCAGCTGGAAGCCCTGATGCACCCATTCTCTCTGTCTGTCTCTCTTCTCTCTATATATCTCTCTCTATTTGCAAATAAATAAATGAATATTTTTCAAAAGTCCAGCCAGGCATGGTGGTACACACCTTTAATCCCAGCACTTGGGAGGCAGAGGTGGGAGGATGGCCGTGAGTTGGAGGCCAGCCTGAGACTACATAGCGAATTCCAGGTCAGCCTGGGCTAGATTGAGACCCATCACTTCTTCGGGTGAGAAGCCAGAGCACTGGAACCCCAAGTCCCACACGCTGGAACCCAGCTTGTCCTCTCCCAGCGGCCAGGGCATGCAGGTGAGACCAGAGCCCAGCCCTGATTTACCCTGGGTGCCATCACCCTCTCTCTGTAGCAGGTCACTGGAGCCAGCGCAGGTCCAAACAGTCCTGCTGTCTGGAGGGAATGGCCCTCTCACCCCTGGTTGCCAGTTCCGAAGCCAGCCACAGCCCTGAGCGCAGAGAGGTAATGGTTACCCCCTCCTACAGTCACCCACATCCTAGAACTGTCTTCCTCCTCAGTGAGCCAACCCTCAGACCTTCCACTCTGTCACCCAGCTACTCCACCTGACAGCATGTCTGCTGATTGAGTGACTCTAGCCCCCAGAGCAGACGCAGAGACCTGAACTGAGAGATGAGCTGACAAACCAAGGAGAGAAAAAGCTAAAACAAGACTTCATGGAGTGCCAGCATGGAGAAGTCAGAGGAGGAAGGTCTGGCAACTCAGCGCCCCAACTCTGCTCCACCAAAGTAGACTCCGAGCTGGAGAGAGACTGCTCAGCAGTTAAAGGTGCTTGCTTGCAATCTGACGGCCTGGGTTCAATTCCCCAGTACCCACGACAAACCAGATGCATAGAGTAAGTAGTGCATGTGTCTGGAGTTCATTTGCAGTGGCAAAAGGCCCTGGCGTGCCCATTCTCTTTCTCTCTTCAAATAAATAAAAATATTTTTTAAAAACGTAGACTCTCCACCATTTGCTTACTCAAGATAGTTACTGAAGTCCTATGATGTGCCATGCACAGGGTTAAATGCTGAGACAGAGAGTTACAACCTCTGGCATCAGAGTTCTAAGGGCAGACATTAACCAAACCCAATAAATCAACTGATGTTATAAATGACACTGTCAAGAGCAGTGTGTGGAGCTCATAGAGCACTGTCCCCAGGAACTGACCTGTGGGAAGGACACAGAAGCTCACAAAAACAGCAATGACAACAACAACAAATATATATATGCTGTAGTTGAGTTCTAGAACGGTCTAAAGCAGAGAGATAAGAAACTAGAAGCATCCTGCTTAAAGGTTCAGTGGCAGGAAGCAACATAGAACATTCCAGAAATCTAGACATAGTATTGCTAGAGCTCAGCGTTTTGTAGGATAGATGGGTCTGCAATAAGTTTGGAGCATCAGCAGGGCTTCCCAGTTAGCAAGATTCTAGTCCACATTACACAGGTTCGTAGGGAGCCCACGAGGAATCTCAGGAAAGGACAAGTTCTCTTCATGCTTTTTAAGTTTTCTTTTATCTCCACTTATAAATAAATATTTATTGGTGAGGATAAAGAGAAAGAATAGGTCCACCAGAACCACTTACAGCTACAAACACACTCCACATGCAGGTGCCACTTTGCATCTGGCTTGTATGTGAATAGTGGGTTGAACCCAGGCTGGAAGACTTTGCAAGCAAATACCTTTAACAGCTGAATCATCTCCCCAGCCTATCTCATTTGAACTTGGCCATGATGGCTTCTTTTCATGGCCTAGACTATCTCTCATGTCAAGACAGTCTACAGGGCTGGAGAGATGGCTCAGCCATTAAGGCACTTGCCTCCAGTGCCTAAGGCCTGGGGTTCAATTCCCCAGTACCCATATAAGCCAGACCCACAAGGTGGTGGCCCTGGTGCTCTCTCTCTCTCTCTTTCTCTCTCTCTCTCTCTCTCTCTCTCTCTCTCTTTCTCTCTATCTCTCTCTCCTTGAAAATGAATAAATAAAATATTTTTTTAAAAGTCTACAGTTCAAAGCAGACTCACACTGCATTTCTGTTCAGGAAGAATGAACAACCGTAACATTCTTCCTCTTGAACCTACGGGAGACTCACTGGGTGGGTGTCTTCATCCCAGCTTTGCAGATGAAGACACCCAAGGCTCCGTGAAGTTAACTGTATCTAATATTAACTGCTCTCTCTATATATATACCATTACCTAGAGCAAACTCATCCCACATGGTGTCTGTGGTGGTTTGCCTGAGATATCACCCATCTACTCATGTGTCCTGAATGCTAAGTCCCCAGCTGGTGGCAGAGGTGGAGCCTTGCTAGAGGAGGTGTGTTGTTAGGGGTGAACTTTGGGATGGTAGAGCCCCACTTGTCAAAAGTTAGCTCACACTTGCTGCTACCTCTCAACTGCTGTGGTAAGATGTGATGCCCATGCTCTGCTCTGCCATGCTTTCTCCACCACAGTGAAATTTCCCTTGAAGACTGTAAGCTGAAGCAAACCCTTTCTTGCCATTGGCTGCTTGTGGCCAGGTATTTTGTTACCGGCAACAATAAGGTAACTGTTACGGTGTCGTGTGAATGTGTGATACTTCCAGTGACAGATTGTTTTCTTCTCAGCCGTTCTCACATCTATTTGTGACTGTTCACATACGTGATCATTGTGAACATTCCTTCATCGGCTTCCTTGCCTTTTCACAGAGACTTGGCAGTAGCCCGGACAGAAGAACACTGTGGAGGTGACCTCTGAGCAAGTTCCAACACACACACACATACACACATGCAAACACATGTATCCTTTTGTTTTGAACTATGGAGTGCTGGAACCAGGCGCAATGTCTGAAAGTTGACACTCATGTGAAACTGCTGCCAGAACTTCTCTGTGAAGCTGAAACTGAAATTTAAAAAAAGCCCAATCCTATGGCAAATTAGTCATTCAGAAAATTGATCATTTAGAAAATTGGCTTTTAGCAAATTGATTTGGGGTGTCAGGGCCTCTCTCCCAGGAGGCAATAGGGCAGCCAGTAGAGTGTGCAAATCCTGGTGAATGGGAGCCTGCTTCAGGGTAACAGATGTCTCCTATAGCCATCCCCAAGAGAGGCTTGCAGGGCCCAGAAGAGACACAGGCTGGTACTGAGCTCCAGGGCTGCCCAGGCCTCTCCCCACCTAGAGTCAGCTGCCACCTGAACTTCAGCAACTTGGCTGGGGAGAAACATAAGCTCTCTTCAGAGACTATGTTGGGTCCTCATGGATGAAAATATATGCAGAAAACTGAGACTCACCCTCCCACACACAAAGAGACCACTTGCCTACCATCATACAAGTAGAGAGTTAATAGGTCAAGATGTGTGCCACCCCTGGGTGGCATACCCTTCCCCTATACCAAGCACCACCAACAAACACCAATAACTTCTTGTAGGCTCTGTAGCTGACCAAGGGCTCTCCTCCTAGGGGTATCCAAGGGACCATCACCAATGTGAAAGACATGGGGTTACAGAGCTAATTTGTAAGTGAAAAAAATGAGGGTCTGAGAACCGAGGTGCAACTTGTGTAGGTAACCCCCATTAGCAGGCTCCCATGCATCCTGCCAAGAAAAGAAATGAGGCCACTGCTAGGATATATATGCAAAAGCTTTTTAAAAACTTATATAAATGGATTTATATGAACACATCTCTGCATCCTGCTTTTTAAACTTATTAAATTGTACCTCTTAACAATGACTACAAAGTACCATAATCCATTAGCATGTATTAGTAGTGGTAATTATTTTCAGTATGCAATATCATATGTTGTGCCTGTGATATAAATATCCTTATTAAAGACTATTTCCATTGTGCTTAAGTTTTTAATTGCACGTAGTTCCCTGTAATATTTCCAAAGAGTAGGCCCTAAGAATATTGTGAATCTTGAACTTTTTTAAAAAATATTTTATTTATTCATTTTCAAGCAGAGAGATACAGAGAGAGAGAGAGAGAGAGAGAGAGAGAGAGAGAGAGCACAAGGGTCACCACCTTGTGGGTCTGGCTTAAGTGAGTCCTGGGGAATTGAACCCAGGGCCTTAGGCACTGGAGGCAAGTGCCTTAACTGCTGATCCATCTCTCCAGCCACATCTTGAACTTTATGAATACATCAGGTAACCTTTCCCATACCATACAACAAAATATAACCATGTAGGTTCATTTTGAGTAGGTTCTAGTTTTTCTCTTTTCAGACTAACAATCCTCCTCCTTCTCTTCCTCACTGCCACTCCCCCCAGCTCCAGGAGCTGGCTTTGTATATTCCATGTATGTGCTGGTGTGTGTGCACATGTATGTGTGTTGGAGTGTGTTGTGGTCAGCTTTCTTGTTGCTGCGCAGATAGAACCCAAGCAAAGGTGGCTTGTGGAGGAATGGGTTTATTTGGCTTACGGGCTTGAGGGGAGACTCCATCCTGGCAGAAAAAACGATGGCATGAGCAGAGGGCTGGACATCACCTCTGCCACAGCACTGCAAACAGTGGCAGGAAGGTGTGCCAAATACTGGCAAGGGGAAGCTGGCTTATAACCCCATAAGCCCGCCCCCCAACAACAGCTTCATCGAGGTTGTAAAACCCAAACTGCCATCAGCTGAGGATCGATCTATCAGAACACATTCAATTGTTTGTGGGAGACACCTGTATCAAACCATGACAGAGTGGGTAGTTTGCATGTGTGTGCCCATGGGTGTGGAGGCCAGAGTACAGCCTCAGGTGTGGTTCCTTGGGTGCTGTGCACCTTTTTTATTTTTGAGACAAGGTCTCTCATTGGTTTGGAAATTCCTGATTAGACTAGACTAGCTATCCAATGAAGTCCAGGGATCCTGTCTCCACCTCCCTGGCTCTGGGGTTACAAGCATGCACCGCACCACCCACACAAAGATTATATATATATATATATATATATATATATATATATATATATATATATGATAGAAAGAGGCAGATAGAGAGATAATAGACATACCAGGGCCTCCTGCCACTGCAAAGGAACTCCAGATGCATGTGCTACTTTGTGCATCTGGCTTTATGTGGGCACTGGGGAATCAAGCTTAAGCCACTGGGCTTTGCAAGCAAGTGCTTTTAACAACTGAGTCATTTCTCTTGCTCCAAGCTTTCTTTACATGAGTTCTGGTGCTGGAAATCGGATCCTCATGCTTGCAAGGCAGAAGCTGGATTTTTTTTAAAATATTTTTATTTATTCATTTTCAAGCAGAGAGAGAGAGAGAGAGAGAGAGCACACCAGGGCTACCACCTTGTGGTCTGGCTTATGTGGGTCCTGGGGAATTGAACCCGGGGCCTTAGGCACTGGAGGCAAGTGCCTTACCTGCTGAGCCATCTCCCCAGCCCCAGAAGCTGGATTTTTGATGATTACTTCACAAATGTGTGCACTTGATAGCTATAGGTCTACACCGACATAAGTTACAGAACAATAAATATGGATGGACTTCCCAGGGCAAATCCTATTCCTTCTTAGAAGCCTGGAGCCCCAAGGACTCATTGATCAAGAAATGGACCTTACAGTGTGAGTGGTTTACCCTCCAAGTTCAGCCTGTGAAACCAGTGATCCCCTGACCTCCTTCATCTTTGCTGGGCCTCCCAAATCTGGACATCTCATAGATACTAGCTGATGGATGGGGTGCACCTGTGCAGGACCGTATGCCTGAATGCTACCCACCTGGATTCCCCAGAATCACTGGCTGGATTACCAGCAGAGCTATGGTGCCATGGACCGTTGTATATGCGCATGTTTTTGTTTTTATTTTTCAGATAGAACACTTAATTCTCCAAGGCTTCCTCCTACTCTAACACTTTGCATTCTGGGACCCAGAGTCCTTTGGGCTCAACCTCCACGAGCTATAATAAGATGAGGAAAGAAATCATCAAAAATCTCACTGAGATCTGAGGAAGGATAGACTAGGCACACACTGAGTAAATATGTCACAGAACCACCACCCTCCCAGGAGCCTTCAGAAGAAGGAGAAAGTCACAAAGAGCCTGACAAGATGAACATTATCTGAGCGACCATGAGGACCCCACATGTAACCGTTCCATCCTACCAGGAATGAAGATATTCGAAGGAGAAACCTTTACTTTGGTGATTTCATTATTAGAACAAAAAGTTGGGATTTCCCCAGGATACTCATGCTAGGGGAAGGTAAAGGCTGGGAGCCTGGTGCCCATTTAGGTGGTGTTTATTTCCCCCAGGAAAGAGATTTCACCCAGTTCTGACAACTTGTCAGCCCACCTTCCAGAAGAGGCCGAACCCAAACAACGATGGGTCAAGGATGGTTGTGATCATACCTTGACCAGATCTACTTAATTATGCATTCCTCTTGTCCTCCATTTAAAACCAAACCTTGGCTGGAGAGATTGCTCAATGGTTCAGGCGCTTGCTTGCAAAGCCTGACAGGCTGGATTAATTTCCTATTACCCACATAAAGCCAGATGCATAAAGTGGTGTGTGTCTAGAGTTCGTTTGCAGTGGCAAGTGGCCCTGGCACACCCATTCTTTCTCCTCTCTTTCTCCTTGCAAATAAATAAAACTATTTTAATAGACAAATAAAGCCAAACTTCATGTTAGGGCCCCAAAGGTGGACTTAGTGAGTGTTGCAGTCAACCTTTCTCACATTGCTATAACAAAAAGAACCCAAACAAAAGCTGCTTGTAGAGGAATAGGTTTATTTGGCTTATGGACTCGAGAGGAGACTCTATCCTGGCAGGGAAAATGATGGCATGAGCAGAGGGGTGGACATCACCTCCACCACAGTACTGCAAACAGTGGCAGGAAGGTGTGCCAAACACTGGCAATGGGAAGCTGGCTTATAACCCCCATAAGCCCACCCCCAACAACACACGGTCCAGTGAGGTTCTAATACCAGACTGCCATCAGCTGGGGGTTAATCATTCAGAACACATTTGTTTGTAGGGGACACCTGGATCAAACCATGACAGTGAGTCACCAGACCTCTTTGTTCTTCTTGACTACATCAAATAAATCTCATTTTCCTATTTTTCACCATTACCTCTTTATATAATTGGCCCATTGAGGAAAGGTGGCCCAAACTGTCTTGTTAAGGATTGTCAGGACTACACCCTAACTTTGGTAGACCCCCTGTGATTGTAATCTCGGAAGCTTTGATTTATAGCTAGGGAAACTGAGGCCAGAGAGATGATTGTATCACACAAAGTTGGAGTAGCAGATTCTACCTTGGCACTCCTTCCCTGGGATGGCTGTTGCCTTAGACTAGGGTTTCCAACTGTCCAGCCCTGCAGAGATAGGCAGCCTGAGTTCCTTGCTCACTGCCCAAAGGCCACAGCGAGGCTGGGAGCACAAGAAAGCCCCAGAGAACAGGAGTCCTTGCCCTAACTAGTGAGCACCCAGGTCCTTCTAAGTAGGCCTTGGCCTCTTTCCCAGACTAGGCCATCATTCCCAGGGCCAGAGAAGAACTGGAGATTCCCTGTCCAGTGTTTTTCTGGTTTTGACTCACTTTTGGGGTGAGAGGCGGAAGGAGTAAGACATGCAAGTCCCCAATCTAAAACTCAAAGTCTGTCCTTGGGTCCTTCATGGGGTCATTGGACATGTCATTTCTGAGCAGGTGAGAATGAATGCCTGTGCTGTACTCAGGGATGTACAGCCAGGAGTGTCTGGCCCTGCCACCAATACCCTCTCCTGCTGTCTCTTCATGTTCTGGCTCAAACTGCCAAAGTCCTTCCTTCCCATGAACCACACTTTCTGTGTGCAGCCCTTGAAGGCTCATCCTCCTCCATCTCAGGGTTTCTCCTCTGCTTCATCGCCCGCTCTCCCACTCCCAGCATCTCTCAAAAGCTCCCTGGAGCTTTTCATAGGCCTCTCTGACTCACTTCGTTATCTGCCTTTTTAAAATATTTCTGTTTATTTATTTGCAAGGAGAGACAGAAAGCGAATGGGCATGCCAGGGCCTCTAGCTACTGAGAACAAACTCCAGATGCATGCACCACTTTGTGGATCTGGCTTTACGTGGGTACTAGGAGATTGGACCTGGCTCATTAGGCTTTGCAGACAAGCACCTTAACCGATGAGCCATCTCTCCAGCCCATGTGATCTGCCTTTTAATCATTTCACCTCCACTCCCAGGATGCAAATACTGCCTCATTCATGATGGAGCAGTCATGTCTCCAGGAGTGATCTCTCGCTCAACCAGATGCCCATTGGCATCGTCTCTAGCATTGTCCATGGACTTTCAAAGAGCATATCTACTGCTGAATTCACACTTGCAACCCACCCCAGAAGAGGGTGCAACCCACTCCCATCCTGTTCCTCCTCTTCCTCATCCTGGTGAGTGGTGAGAAGCTCCATGCAACCAGCCATTGGAACTGAGATCCTCCCCATCCCCAGGTCTAAGAGGTCGCCCAGCTAGTACCCTCCAAGAACCTCAACAAGCTGCTCTTCCAATTCATTTCCATCGCCCATCATCTTGACTTTCATGTTTGCTGGGTCAATGGTTCCTTACTGTCCCCATTTCCCCAGGGGCTGAAGAGCTCAGTGCTTTAGCCTGGACCCCAAGGCCCTCCATGTCCAGTGCCCACATGGCCCTTAGCTTCATCTCCACTCTGATACTGTTTTTCATATTTTTGTCTATGTATTTGCAAGGAGAGAGAGAGATCAAAGAGAAACAGACAGATAAAATAGGCGCACCAGGGCCTCCAGCCACTGCAAAGGAACTCCAGATGCATGCACCATTTGTGCATTTGGCTTTACATGGGTGCTGGGGATTCAAACTCAGGTTGTTAGGCTTTGCAGGCAAGAACCTTAACCACTTAGCCATCCCTCCAGCCCTGTTCTGGTACTTTTGCTTCTGCCACTCCAAACACATCCAGCCCTAGAAGAGACACTGCTCTCATAGCTGCCATCCTGTGTCCATGTTTCTCCTTCAACTGATCTACCCTTCCCTAGAAGTTTCTCTCCCACTGCCTCTCTCTCACTGAGCTTTTCTGCAACACTCAACCCCAGCATGGCCTCCCAGACGCCAACCCCTACCCCATTCCAGGCAAGATCAGGTCCTCCCCAGAAGCTCCATGCATGCCAGTGCTCCCCACTCCGAACTGGAAAGCCTTGATTACAAGCCCCACACCCACCTAACTCCCAATCACCTCTGGACCCCATGCTCAGATTCTCTGGGTCTATGTCTTGTCCCTGTAGACCTTCATTCTATTGGGCCTGTATAAACAACCTGATGACTAGAGGGCCTAAGGACACAATGAGACCCTCACCAAGGACTGAAGGCCAGATCCCAAAAAGCAGGAGGGAAACACCAAAGACCCATCTTGCAGACCTCAAGAAGGCCACAGCAGCTGGGAGAACCAAGTCACTCAGGAGCTCCCATAATGCCTCATGGCTTAAGGTTAGCTCTACCAACCTCTAGAGTTCAAGGGCAAGAGGCAGAGAGAGCTGGAGGTAGCAGAAGTAGCTCTGTCCCTGCCACACCCCCAAGGATTCAGGGCTTGAGCTTAAGGTGAAAGGACTGGAAGAGACCCTCTGCTCATCCAATGAGCCATGCAGGAGTGACCTCAAAAGCCCCCAGGCTCTCTGTGGGAAGACCTTGGTGGCACCTTTTCCCAGGAATTGCCAAGGATCTGACTGCCCTAGGAGGGAAGTGACAGAGACATACCAGGAAGAAGCACCCCACCACTACACAGCTGGACACCTCACAGAAAGGTGCCCCCCACCCCTTCCCAAGGTGACTGACTGCTCACAAAGTCCGCTGTTTGGTTTTCTGAAGGACAAGCCTCCTGCCCATACAAGAGGGGCAACAGAGCCAGAAGGTGAGGTATGGCGATATACAAAAAAAGGCAGAGAAGGAGGACTGGACATTTGGCTGCCATTAACAACCACTCCTGAGAGAGAGCCAACTAGGGCTATGGGTGATGGATTTAGCCTGACCTTGATCTTATGTGATCTAGAGAAATGTCAATACCGAGCCAGCCACACGCCAACACTAAAGGAAAGTAAGCAGGTGCTACGGCTGGAATGGCTCCTGGCAGAATGTCACAGGCCAGCTAGAGACTCTCAGTGCCCCGTTTCCTTGTCTTCCCCTCCCCCACTGCCTTCCCTTCCCTAGGACCAACCTGTTTCCCTGCTCCTGACCAGCAACGCCTAGATCTTAAATGACGAGAAGCAGAAGGGGCTCAGAGCTCACCTGGCCCCAAGTCTCTTACAGAGGATGAAACAGAACCTGTGGGAGGGAAAACAATGGTAGAACCCACAAAGTCCCCCATAGCCTCGTGTGTTTATGATTAATACATCGTACTTAATTCCCAGCTAGTGGAGTCTTGGGGAGGTGGAGCCTTGCTGGAGGAGGTGTGTCACTGAGGTTTATTAGTTCAGCTCCATTGGGTTCAAAGCTCACCTTCACTGCTCCCTCCTTGTTGATATGGTAAGACATGACATTTAGCTACCTGCTTGTGCCATACTTTCTCCTCCCTGATGACACTTCTCAAAACTCTAAGTCAAAATAAATTCTTTCCTTCCATATGTTTGATTGTTTTTTTCTTCTGGTCAGGTGTTTTGTCCAGCAGTGAGAAGGTAACTGCTCTACAGTGTTTTCACCCAACACTGAACTGATGAATCCTTCGTCTCCCATCACAGCACCAACCTAGTGTGGCTCTCTCTGATGTCCACACTTCCCTCACCACAAAAAACACCAGGGGTTCTTTGTGTAGAAATGAAAGAAGGGGGATAAATAGGTAGGAGTAAAACAGTAGAATTTGAGATGTCAGAGCGTAGAAGTCTTGGGGACAGCCATGAAGCCACATTGTTCTATGTGGTCCAGCTGGCTATTTGCACACAGTGCCCCATTATGGTCCAGTCAGGCTCCTGGCTGGCCCCCAACATGTCCCCCAACATGTGACAATGGTAGGCAGAGCTGGGTGGAGAGAGAGAAACACCCACTCCCATAAGGCCTGTTTTTGGAAGCCACTGAGACCCTTGATTCCTGGTCTCATATTCCCTGTACCCTACTTGGGGGTGAGCAGCTTCATACAGCCACTTGCTTGGAGCTCTAGAGGAGCGACCCTGAGCTGTCCCTGTTTACGGCGGAGTGCCACCTCCTACGGTGCTGGCACCTCCTTCACCCACACCCACATGATGCCACCAAAACAGGCTGCATGGCACAGACAGGCCTCTGGTGCCCTCTGCTGTTCGGCACTCCTGTGCCACAGCCTGAGGATGGCACTGGGGCTGTTGGGAGAGACTGAGGCATGCCACTTGTCTCCCCTGGATGACCCTAGTTTGTAGCAACCCTTCCTTCTACTCGCCAAAAAGATCCAGGAGAAATGTGATGCTTACAGCCTGGGTAGATTAAAATATACCAGAATATTCCCCTAACAAACAACCTCAACAGGTGTGTCCCACCTTTTGATATTGTGACATTACATTATCACCTACAAAACTGCCACTCAAGAACCATGCAATCGCCTTAATACTCATCCACCACGACTCAGGGAACTATGCGGAAGAGGGGGTGGAAAGATTGTGAGAGCCGTGGTGGAGGAGATTATCCAGAGGCATGGCCAGGAGAACCTGGCTGAATACTAGGCTATCCATGGTCCCCTGTCACAAGGACTGATCCAGACGACCCATGGAGGAGGTTATCCAGTGGAGGAGGGAGGGGAGGGCAGCAGGGAATTGGGGATAACAACTCATTGTTTGCCCACTAAATGTTGTAACTCATTATGGACAATAAATTTAAAAAAAAAAAAAAAGAACCATGCAATCAAGTTAACAACAACAGCAGCAAAATCTCATAATGTTTTAAGCATTAAGCTATTTTAGGTTGTGCCACAATCATAGCAATTCTGGGCAGGAAGCAGCCCATGGGCCATGGATTAGACACAGCTAAGGTTTGCTAATGTTCCAGGTGTGGTAGTGAACACCTGTAATCCCAGCAAGCTGAGTCAGGACAATCTCCAGTCCTAGGCTGGTTTGGGCTGCATTGCAAGACCCTATCTCAAAAAAATTCAACGCTGCCTATGGTGGGCTGTCTGTGGGTGTTGTTCCTAATTTCTTCTCTTCAGGGTCCAGGTTGAGGGTGCAGCAGCCATTGCTGCCTTGATTGTTGGTGACCATAGTGACAGAGGACAAGAGGCTAAGGGCCTCAAATAGACCATAGACCTTCCTACATTGGCCACACACACCTAACCACAAGGCCCCCCGCCAGACACAGGGGTCTTAGATATAAGACCTTCCAAGTGCCAGAATCAAAGAGCTAGAAATATGAACAGAGCAGGGCGCCCCTCACATCACTGAGCCCTCAGAAGACTCTCCCTCCTGTAAGCAAAGTCCACTCCCTCCCAGCCCAGGAATGCTGGATGGGGGGGGGGGTTCCAAGATCACACTCAGGGGCAGTATCTCAAGTCAGTGAGGAACCCTAATCTTTGTGCCTGAGGTTTTCTTTACACTTTGGGGTGTCTATAGTTCTATAAAGCTAACCTCAGTTCTGACTCTACTAATCTGAGTGTCTGAGGGATTTAAACTGAGAATCTAAAAGGGGAGAAAGAGAGAATGAGAGAGAGGGGGGAGGGGCTGGCTCATCTGATTGGTCCAATTGTTTATTTAGGGTCAGGCATACAGGCCATAGTCACTGCCCCACTTCTGCAGTATGTGTGCTTTGTTTTGTTTTTGTGGGCTGGGGCTCGAACTTTGTGTACGATGGGGAAGTGCTTTGTCACTGTTACGGATGGGCTCCGGGCAGGCTGATGCACTTGGAGCGTGAGCCTGGTGGGTACAGGAGAGAAGCCTGGAGAAGGCAGTCAATGAGGGCTTTCCCTACAGTGGAGAGCCTGGAGCTGCCCTTGAACATCCCCCTCAAATGTGCTGTGGGGGGCTGGAGAGATGGCTCAACAGTTAAGGTGCTTGCCTACAAAGCCTAATGACCTGGGGTTCAATTCCCCAGAACCCACATAAAGCCAGATGCACAAAGTGGCACATGCATCTGGAGTTCCTTTGCAGTAGCTGGAGGTCCTGGAGTGCCTGCCCATTTCTCTCTCTCTCTCTCTCTCTCTCTCTCTCTCTCTCTCTCTCTCTCTCTCTCTCTCTCTCTCTCTCGTTGCAAATAAATAAAATATCAAAAACAAAAGATAGCCCAAGCTAACTTGGCTCTGGGCCTACAACATTCCACCTCTCCACAATCATCGGAGTGATAATCAATGAGCCTTGCAGAATGTTTAATACAAACATGGCTTCTTTCCTGTGACCTTCAGTTAACGTTGTCCAAACTCTCAAAGGACTGAGACTTCCTAGTGACACGCGAAGATTCGAAATGGCCAAGTTCCCCAACTCAAGAGCCTCTCTCTCCCCTTCTCCTCTGAGACGTATTAAAAATAATAGCTGTGAATGCTGGGCCAGCGCTTTATAGTCTCGGGACTTGGTGACGCCTGTTTCCTGTAAGCTACCGAGAGCCCTGAGGGGTAGTCATTCTTATGACTTCTGCTGTTACAGAACTTTGGTCCCTTTATGGAGGCGATGTGAGAATGAAAGAATGACACGAGTGGCCTCTGTGCTGCCTGAAGAAAGGGCTCTGGAGACGAAATGGATAGCCTGGCCATCCTGGCAAGTGACTTTCCTAATAAGAACCAGCCTCTGATCCCAGCTCCAGGGAGCCACACCTGCTAGTCTTCCCCAGGGAAGCTCGCCTGGAGAGCTCCCAAGGGTGGCTTGGTCAGGGGCCACTGCAGGAGGCACCTTCAGAGCCATTTCTGCACGCCTTCTGAATTCTTCTGGGTCTTTCTCAAAGAAGTGAAAGCCAGGCTTGGTGACGCACGCCATTAATCCCAGCCCAGAGGCAGAGGTGGGAAGATCGCTGTGAGTTCAAGGCCACCCTGAGACTACATAGTGAATTCCAGGTCAGCCTGGGCTAGAGTGAGACCAGATCCTACTTTGAAAAACAAAAACAAATTAAATTTAATTTTAAAAAAATCAAGAGCAGTAAATATTATTTTTAATTTTAAAAATCAATTTAATTGAATTTAATGATAAATATTTTCCGCAGTTCAGTGTGTCATGGTCATAGGAAGGTGCATTAAAATATAAACATAAAATGTGTTTGAATAGCTGGGATGCTCCTGAGGCGGAAGCTCCCTGGTCACCATGATCTGACACCAGCACCGTGACAGCAAACTCTCCAAGACTCGGTGTTCTATCTGCAGAATGAGAGCTGCAGCTTGTCCTGTCTTCAGTGTCCCTCTAGAGCTGATATTTGCTTGAAATATAAGGATCAGATCTTCGAGGACCAAGGCCTGTTCCTTGCACTTTGGTTTCAATGTGGGGCCTCACGCATGCTTGGTAGTGCGTGGTGAATTTCAAATGTCCATCATAGGCTCTATGTTTGAACACTTGGGCCCCAGCTGGCGGCACTGTTTGGAACCTTTGGGAGATGGAACCTTTCTCTCAGGAGGAAGTGAAGCACTAGAGACAGGCCTTGAGGTATTTGAGCCTGGCCCCACTCCCCATTCTCCAACTCTGCTTCCTGACAGTAGATGCAAGGAGACCGGCTGGCTTCCCTACCATGATGGAACTATATACCAGAATAAACCCATTCCTTCCCTGC
>PVHP010018451.1:0-33131 GCA_004024765.1 Zapus hudsonius | reverse complement strand
ATGTATACAACACACACACACACACACACACACACACACACACACACACACACACACACACAAAATGGGGAAAGTGAAAAGTCCTTTCTGTGCATGGAATTGTGCTCTGGTGTATGCTGCTTAAGTCAGCAGCAGGTGACCTAACTGTCTGGTGGAGTGCAGCAACTCTGAAGCAGTCCTAGCCAACAGGAAAAACCCCATTCTGCCAAACCTGCAGGGAGTTAGTCAAAAAACAAAGGAGGCATGCCCATGAGAAGGTAGTGCCAATCAAACTTCAAACAGCAAGGTACTCAGATGCATGGTACAGCCAAATTAAGCCTTCCTTCACTTTTACCTCCTTCATACTGGAAATTCTAACTAAACTCATCAGATTTGAGGGCTTCAACATTGAATAGAATAGGAAATCCCATCTCTTGAGTGAGTCATAAACACAAATGTACAATGTGCATATTTCTATCACTGCCAGAACTTTAAAATAAAAGCCTCCATCCATGCAGAACATGCTTCCCTCTGAGCTCACCCCAGCCTGTACTTACACCTCTTTGCTATTTTTCTCATCTGCTTGCTCTTATTTGGAAAGGCACACATTAATGGCCCAAAGCAGATTTTCATGGATGGTTGCTTCTTGTGATGTTTCATCTCCTCTCCCTGCATCCCACCCATCATTATTTTTCATTCTAGAAGTCCCTTGGAATTAGGACAGCCCTCTTTCTTTCCCTATTATTTGCAAGTACCTCAGAACAGTCCTAGATATCTATTCTTATCAGAAACCAGGTTTAGTTAACTAAATTCTTTTTTCCCTTACATGTGAACCAACCTCAACTTACAGGCACTGTAATTTGCATGTTAAGTATATAAAAACTACACAAGGCAGAGTCCTGTGGGCCTCAGTTCACATAGCTGATGATCACACAGCTTCTCTCACCAGGCCCAACACCCTTTCATGGTCCCTTTATCTTTGTGTGAGCTCACTGACAGTTACTGCTGGGTTGTGCTTAGTGCCAGCCTCCCCAAGCCAAGCTCTCTAGCTTCCTCCTCATTTATATACTCTCCTTTCTCAACTTGGTGCTTTGTTGCAGTCAGCTTTCTAGGTGCTGCACAGAAAGAACCCAAGCAAAAGTGGCTTGAGGAGGAATGGATTTATTTGGCTTACAGACTCGAGGGGAGACTCCATCATGGCAGGGAAAATGATGGCATGAGCAGAGGGGTGGACATCACCTCTGCCACAGCACTGGAAATAGCAGCAGGAAGGTGTGCCAAATACTGGCAAGGGGAAGCTGGCTTATAACCCCTATAAGCCCACCCCCAACAACAGCTTCATCAAGGTTGTAAAAACCAAACTGCCATCAGCTGAGGATTGATCAATCAGAACACATTCATTTGTTTGTGGGGGACACCTGGATCAAACCATGGCATGCTTATTTTCAGAAATTCTAGGAGAAATCATTTCCCCTTCTTGCCTGGCACAGAAATAGAGCTGCTGACCAAAATGATGTCATAGGATTCATATTTGAACAGGCATCCTGTTCTATCACATTCCTGTGCGGTGCTTTTGTATAACAAAGAATTTAGGTGGCCTTTATCCTAACTTCCTCAGAGGTAACTGTTCAAGCCTTGGGATTTCCTGAGTGCTAAAGATTTCCTGTGGGGCCTCTGGATGGCTCGTGGTTTAAGAGGTGCTAGTTATCCAGAAGGAAGCTCATGGAGATGCAGAGGGAGCATCTTATTGCAGATAGGAAAGGAAGAGACAGAGAGAGGTGGAGTAACAGAGAGACAGAGAGATATCTTTGCTTAGTTAATCCTCTCTGGATATGCCCTCACAGACAAACCCAGAGGTGTTCCTTCCTAATCTCCTTGATGCTTTTTAATTCAATCACGTTCATGCCAATGTTAACCATTACAATGAGTTATTTGGTTCAAAACATAGAAACGGGTGGTTGGAGAGGGCATTGGGGAATTGGAGATAACAACTCATTGTTTGCCCACTAAATAATGTAACTCATTAAAAAGAACCCAGCAAAAAAAAGTTAAAGGCACTTGCTTGCAAAGCCTTATGATCTGTATTAAATTCCCCAGTGCCCATGTAAGCCAGATGCACAAAGTGGCACATAAATCTGAAATTTGTTTGGAGTGACAAGAATCCCTGGCATGTCTATACTTACTCTCTGTCTACCTCTTTCTCTCCATCTCTCAAATAAACAAAAATAAATATTAAAAAAAAGAATAATTAGGGTCAATTTGTCAACATGTAGGGAAGGAAATAAACATACACCAGTTTGGCTTCATGGTTAAAGGCCATTTTAGGGCTCAGTATCAATTTGCTTTGCTCAGACCCTGGTCCTACATCTTATATAAGTTATTTTAAAACTCTATGCCTCAGTTTCTTTAGTTATAAAAAGAAAGTAATAATGATAACTATCTTAAAGTGTTGTGAGGAAAAATGTGTTGTACATGTAAAATATTTACAGGTGTTATCTGATATACAAAAAATAGTGTATTTATCCTATTAAAAATAAGCCAGAAGCATATGCTATGAATTTCTCTTATCTCTTATTTACTACAGTGCCAAATCATAGACACTTTTAGATGCTTAGCCAATGGCTGTTTTGAGAGGGCAGGAGGGACAAGAATCGAGTGCTTACCCAAGTGCTGGCGTGTAACTGTGAACCACAGCACAACATGGAGCATGCACAAGAAGGAGGCCACAGGTGGGAATGGCCTCAGGTAGGCTCTTGGCCACTGGGAACATGGATTCAGTTTGCTTGAATCACATATTTCAATATGGTAGGAGTGCCAAAAACTTTTTAATGTCAAAAACAATATAAATTCATAAATTAAGGAATTTCCCAAATACATTGATGGGGAACATCAGGTAGGGCAAATTATTGCAAAAAAAGAAAATGTTCTAATAGGTTTTAGATACTATCTGAGGACATTTTTTAGTTTTGGGGTTGGTGAAAACTGGTGGTCTTCTAAGTCAATACTTTGCAAAGGTTTTATATGATAGTTGAAAGGATGTTAGGTCCTACAAAGAGGTGGACAAAGCAAAGACAGCCCAAGACAACTTGGCTCTAGATCTGAAACATTTTCACTAAAGAGTATCAAGTTCAACACCCCAGAACTCAGGGGGAAAAAGCTGTGTACAGTCAAACACCTCTGGTGTTCATATTCACTTGCATGGGGTAGACACATCTGCACACACACAGGATATACTAGATTTTCCATACTGATGAAGTTTCCATTAGTCAAGCAACCTTATAGAATGTTTAACATAGGCATTAAATAAATATAACTTATTTTACCCCCTGGGAAATTCAGTTCACAGGGACAGTTTTAATCTAGAGTCACTTTCTTCAGCCACCTTGTCTTTCAGACTACATATAGGTTTAAAAAAAGGATGGTAAACTGAACATGATCATGATAGGACACGCCTGTAATTCTAGCACTCAGGAGTAGGAGAAAGTAAGATCAAGACTTCAAGTGCAACGTGAGTTACCCAGCAAGGGTCTTGTTTAAAAATATCATATCTGGATCAAGGGCACAGAAGAAGGGGAAGAAATACAGGCCAAAGCCATAGAGAATATCTTCAAAAAAGTTATTAAGAAAATTTTTCTAATTTCACAAAAGAGAGCTCCATTAAGATACAGGAGGTTCTCAGAACACCAAACAGACAGGATCAGAGAAGAAATTCTCCATGTAACATTATAGTTAAAATTCTAAATACTGAAAACAAAGAGTGAGAGAACTTAAAAACTACAAGAGAAAAACCAGCTCATTACATTCAAAGGTAAACCCATCAGAATTACCTCTGAGTTTTCAATGGAAACTCTAAAAGTCAGAGGGGCTTACAGTGTAGTATTTCAATCATTAAAAGACTATGGCTGCCACCCAAACTACTATAACCAGCAAAACTATCCCTCATAATAGATGGTAAAAGTAAATCTTTGCATGACAAAAGCCAGCTTTATGTATGTATGAGACTGAAGCCAATTCTACAGAGAATACTGCAGGAAGTACTCCACACAGAAGAGATGAACAATCAACTCAAGAGGCCACAACAGGGAAAAAGGAACAACTAAATCTAGAACAAATATGGAAACATACAAAGTTTAAGAAAACACCAAACTGCACAAATATTCAACATAAAAGTGATTAAGTCAAACCTCACAGTAGATTCAGGTGTTTCTTTAAACCTTGTACCTTAGATTTCCAGCTGCCTAGCTTGAATAGGTGTCACTGTTGGTGGGTTCTGTACTCCAGCCTTAAGGTGTGTTTGGAGTTGGATCTGATTTCAAGCCCAAAGGTATGCCCAGGGCCCTTTCTGTGTTTTGCTGATTTTATGCTTGCTGTCTGGCTGGCTGTTTAATGGTGTCTCTCTGCTTGGATCTATGAAAGGGAACCAGCTTCTATCATTGATGGAACTTTCCTCTAGATCTGTAAGCTGAAATAAATTCTCCTATAAACTGTGTCCGGTTTGGATGTTCATCCCTGTAACATAGAACTGACTACAACAGAAATATGGTACTGAGAAGTGGGTTTGAAAGGCAGAGATGAATCTAACTATGTGGATTTTTGTCTTTTGGAACTTGTGTGCTGGAGGAATATATATGGAATTGGTACTTGTGACTGAAGATGCTTTCCAGAGTGGTAAGCCAAGTTTTATGAACTATTCTGCTGAGAGTTTGAAAATGCTAAATGAAGAGAGATGGTATTTGGAACCTTATGAACTTTCTAAGGGGAAGGAAAGTGCAGAAAACTTTGCTGGAACTGAGCTACTCGCTCAGTTGATCAAGGTTGAACTTAAAGTTTGTTGTGCTTTGTGGACTATATAGAACTGAGAGCTATAAGATTTAAAATTGGAAGAATTCACAGAGACAGGTTTTAGGTTCCTTAAGCATCTACTGTCAAACACATTAGCATCTGTAAGTAGGACAGTCCAACTGTCTTCAGTGAAACAATGGAAGGATGCTTGAGGTGATTTCACCCAGTAAAGACTGAATAGTATAAATGCAAACTCCTTTATAAAGAAGAAACCTGCTCTTCAAGGCCACAACTTATCTTGTTCTTGGGTTAACAACACAGCTGGGTCCTGCACACCTGGTATTGATTTCAGAAGTATGAAAATACATGGAAGTGGGGTTGTGAAGTACACAGGGATCCAGGAGCCTCTACTGAGTTGAGGCATGGGAAATAGGATGTTCCTGTTTTCAAGGCTGGAAAGGCCAGTATATGGAGTTGAAGATGGACCATGGTTTGCAATGAAGACCAAACGATGTTTTGGATACACCAGGACTGTGAAAGGGTAACCATGGAGTGCTCTTGGTTTGAGATGGAAATTTTCTCTGGCTTCTCAGCTCAGCTGGAGGGGAGGAATTGGGAAATCCAGAGAATGTTGTTACCGGTCACTGGTTATGGATAATGAACTTGAACTAAATATGTTTGATGCTTACCTGATGGTTATTGATTTTGCATTGGTCCAGTCTCTCCTTGTTATGGATTATAGCAATGATAATTTTTACTCTGTGCCATTATATATTAAAAGTATTGAACTCGTTTGGCTTTACAGTACTCAAGTTAATCTCAGATGAGACTTAGGACTTTGAAGCAATCTTAAATTTGTAAAGACTATGTGGACCTTTGAAGTTGGGCTGAAAACAATTTACAATGTGAGATGGTCATGCATCTATTGGGACCAAGGACAGAATGTAGAAGTTTGAGTGTATAGCCCCCAATAGACTCAGGTATTTTATTAAAGCTAGAACTTACATTTCCAGCCACCTGGATGGAAAAGATGTTACAGTGGGTGGGTCCTGGAGTCCATCCCTCACGTGTATTTGGGGGTGGATACTGAGTTTTATAAAGCAAAATCTACTGGACCATAAACTAGAAATAAATCCCAATTCAATAATAGTAGGAGACTATAATACTCTACTATCATCAATATACAGACAACCTAAGCAAAAAATTAACAGAAATAATGGGTCTAACAACACCATAGGTGAATTAGACTTAACATATATCTATAGAACAGTCCACCCTAACTTCACAGAATATACATTTTTCTCATCAGTTCATGGAACTTTCTCTAAAGTAAATCATATATTAGGGCATAAAGCATGTCTCCACAAACTCAGAAAAAATTGTTATAATTCCCTGCATTATATTTGACTACATACAATAAAATTAAAAATCAAAACGAAAAACAACAAAAAACACACCAACTGCTGGAGACTAGATAACTTGTTATTAAACAGTGAATGGGACTTCAAAGAAATTAAAAAGTAAATCCCTAAATTTCTAGAACTGCATAATGATGAAAATACAACATTCCAGAACTTATGAAACACAGTGAAGACAGCCCTAAGAGAGAAGTTATAGCACTAAATGCCTATATGACACAGACAGAAAAAGCTCCAGTTAATGACCTACATCCACCTGAAGGCATTTATAAAACAAGAACAATCCCAAAGTATCAGACAGAAAGAAACAATCAAGATCACAGCAGAAATCAATGAATAGGAAATTAAGAAAATAATTTTTTAATTAATGAAAAAAGAGCTGGTTCTTCAAAAATAAAAATAAAAATAAACAAGACTGATAAACCCCTGATTAAATTTATCAAAAGAAAAAAATCATAATCAAGATTAGAAATGAATATGGAAATGTAATAATGGATACCAATGAAATTGGAAGTATCACCATAACATATTTCAAAAACCTATATTCAACAAAACTAGAAAATCTCAAAAAATAAATCAGTTTATTGACATATACCACCTACCAAAACCTGAAAAACGGCTATAATGTCTAATGAGATGGAAAATGTAATTAATAGCCTCCCAACAAGAGAAGTTAAAGTCCATAGGGGTTCATTGTCAAGTTCTACCTAACTTCACTGAAGAACTGAAACAAATATTTCTTAAGTTATTTGACACAAGTGAAAAGAGGGAATGCTCCATGATTCCTTCTATGAAGCCAGCATTAAACTAAATGAGTCAAAGATGCAACAGAAAATTATATTCCTAATGAACCTAGAAGGAAAATTTCTCAAAAAATCTTGCAAACTAAATACAAGAACATATCAAACGTATCAATCACCTGGATCAAGAAGATTTTATCCCAGAGATGTGTAAATGCTTCAACATATGAAAATCAATAAACATAATACATCCCATAAACAGACTTAAAGACATGAATCACATAATCATTTTAATCGATGCAGAAAAGGCCTTTGACATAATACAACATCCTTCACAATTAAAGCCCTGGAGAGACTATGGGCACAGGGTTCATAATTCAACATAATAAGGAACATATATATATATATATATATATATATATATATATATATATTGAACTTTCCCATTAAGATCAGGAACAAGACAGGGTGTTCACTTTCATCACTGCTTTTTAACATAGTACTTTAAGTCTTAGCTCAAGTAATGGTTATCATTAGAAGCAAAACACTTTTCTTTTGTAGGTAGTCAGTGTAGGGACACAGGTCCAAAGATAATATACCACACTGCCCTTGTGAGACTAAAAGGGATTTTCAGGCTGATTCAAGATGGATTTTAATAAGGAGCAGCTTCCTAATTCTTCCTCCTTAGCTTTTCCTGGGCTTTATCCCCATTGTTGGTCCTCCCATATACATGAACTTGACAATGAGGCTCATCTCAACTGGATGACTAACTAGCATTTCTAAGGGAATCTGTTGCCATAAGTATTTTTCCTGATTACTCTCTTGTGGGATCCCTCCAAGCTGGGAGTACCATTCTCAGCTTGGAAGCTTTTTCTTCTTGGAAGCTTTATTTCTACTTTTTCTTACAATAAATCTTTCATGGGCTAGAAAGTTTGTTCAATGGTTAAAGGTGCTCACTTGCAAAACTTGATGGCCCAGGTTCAATTCCCCAGTGCCCAAATAGAGCCAGATGCACAGGGTGGCACATGCTTTGGAAATTTGTTTGCAATAGCAGAAGGCCCTGGGCATTTTACATTCAAACAATCATAGTCCTCCTCCATGGAATTTCCATAACACTGGTAAATTTCCTAGTGATGTTTTCTTCTTTTGATCTGTGGCCATTCATCATTCATAGACAGTCTTGAGACAGCAGGAAACAGGTATTTTAAAGAGTAAGCCAATCTCATTGGTGAGAAAATGAAGTGGAATGAAAATAATAGTCTCCTCTTCTTGTATGTTAGTAAAAAAATAAGATATAAGAATAAACATTGAGTCTTATTTCTTTTCGTTAATTGTGCCTTTTGCTGAGACTATTGTAAATAAAATTTCAAACGAATCATTTTAATTAAATGTGTGTCGTGACATATATTTTCTTAGCTATCAAACAATACTCTGGAGAGAATAAAGGCCCCAGGGCTTCCCTGGAAAACTCTTTGTGTAGGCAATATGGATAAAAAGATACTAGTGCAGAAACTGTGCTAAATAGGAGTCAGGGGAGAAAGCAAAAATCCACCAGGGACATGAAGAAAGGGACGCTTGTGAGAGAATACCAGGTCTCATGGCAGCTGCTTTCAGCCATTTTACTCCTGGGCACAGTGCAGGAGACTTTTGACACAAGCAAAGATACACGACCATAGAGAAAATGGCAGAATGTAAACAGCTCAAGCATTGGAGACCTGTATTCTCACCCTCGATCTACCAATTCTTATTTCAGGCATCAAGACAATCTGATCATAAGATTCCTTAATTGTGAAAGGATAACAGTTATTTTTTTTACCCTATTTCATTCAGTTATTGTGACAATCAGGTTGTGTGTGTGTGTGTGTGTGTGTGTGTGTGTGTGTGTGTGTGTGTGTGTGTTTGCATGAAAAGGAGCATTGCAAATTCCTTTACATTGGGAAGTAATAACATAAACTCAATTGATTTATCTGTTCATTGTGTCCTTGCCATCTAGAGCTGTGGTGACATGTAACAGACACTCAGTAAGCATTTTCAAATGAATTGAAGCCTTACTGCTTTTGCTTATGATTATTGGTGGCTGTGTGAGTTTTCTACACATGCTGTATCATAGCACATAAGAAACATATAGGCTTTTTTTAAGAAAGGAAATATGTCATACTAAGAAATATACCTATTTATGTGAGAAGATTAAGACACTGATCTCAGATTAAGGAATACCTAAAACACACCTACTCACTTAGTGAGAGTGAAAAATTCACTCCATAATAATTACTAGGTATCTGGTAATTGTCTTGGATGATTATTATGAATTTGAGCTCAGTGCTACTTTAATGGATTCAGAAACAATCATGGTTTGTCCCCCACAAGCAAATAAATGTGCTCTGATTGATCGATCCTCAGCTGATGGCAGTTTGGATTTTACAACCTTGATGGAGCTGTGTTGTTGGGGGTGGGCTTATGGGGGTTATAAACCAGCTTCGCCTTGCCAGTATTTGGCACACCTTCCTGCCTCTGTTTCCAGTGCTGTGGCGGAGGTGATGTCCAGCCCTCTGCTCATGCCATCATTTTCCCTGCCAGGATGGAGTCTTCCCTTGAGTCCATAAACCTAATAAACCCATTCCTCCACAAGCTGCATTTGTTAGGTTATTTCTGCGCAGCAACTAGAAAGTTGACTACAACAGATACTTTCATTAATCCATACAAAGAATAAGCACTGTGACATTATCAGTTCTTGTGGCTGGTGTTGTCAGCTAAATAATTCTTTAAAGGAGATTTGTGGTTTGAATACCCTCTTCTGTATAAGAAAATCTCCAGGGAGAAATCTCACCATGTCAGAGCCAGGTCTAGTTGTGTGCTCAGACTTTCCATCATGAAAGCAGGCAAGTCAACCAATGGCTTCCAAGCTCCAGTCCAAACAGGAAAAAGGACAGGAATAAGTGTACACCCCTGAGGCACAGATGATTGACAACATACTGAAGAGAAAGGGAACATTCTGGAACAGAACAACTGAAAATGAGGCAGAAGTGTTTTTAAAGTGTAAAGTGAACTCCCTACCTGTGATCCCTTCACTCTCTGAAGGCAGGCAACCATCCATTCACTCACTGAACAACACCACTTGTTATCTATCAGTGTGACCTGGGTAGGGGGTCAAATGGGAGGTAGGAAGGTATGAGTTCATAAACTAGGTGGACAGTGAGGTGATATCCAAGGGAGTGAGTGTAGTGAGCCGTTCCTGTGAGGTAAGGGGGGGGCCCATTTCCCAGGCCGGGTCCTGCCACTCCTACCTACGGAACGCTTGGTCCTCTCCTTTGTTTAAGAGCCTGCTGACCGCGCCCCTAGGATGGCGCTGGTTTCTGCTCTCCACCTCCACGGAGGAGTGCATCCCAGTGGATAATTAACTCCTTGTATGGAAATGGCTTAATGCCTGGCATGCTTCCGTGTATGTGGACCAATTATGAATGTATACGTGTGTAATACTGATAGGTTGTATTTTGACTTAAAAATCCCTGCACATCCTGAGCGCGGGAAGAAAAAGAAGAAGAGGAAGAAGAATGAAGAAGTAGTTAGTAAGATTGTAACTTACAAGGTTTCCTGAATAAAAACTGCTGTAGAGAAGAACTGTGGTCGTGTCCTTTCTTGCTGGTCAAGCTGGGACACGACAAGTGAGGTGATATCCTAAGGGAGTGAGGGGATATTCCAAGGGAGTGAGGTGACATTCGAAGGGAAAGGGCCTTGCAAATCAGTTGCAGGGTATGGCCTTATCCTGGAGCAACTAGAAGCAGTTGAATGGATTCTTTTAAAATTTTTATTGATTTCTTCTAATTTTTATTAAGCAAACAAAAACAACAGACATGTATATCAGTATATTTTGTCCACTTTAAATAGTAGAGTAATGGATTTGGATTTTAGAGAAGTTACTCAGGCTACAAAGACAACATGGAAACAAAATCAAAGGGAAAAAATAGAGGCTAGTCAGCCAAGAGTGAGAAACTTCTGAGGTCCCAAATGTAAGTACAGAATATGCAGAAGAGGAGTGAGACCTGGCAACTCCTAGAGACAGCTGATAGGATTCCATGACTAATGTTTTAGATAAAGAGAGAGTGAGTCTTCAGGAGCCAGATCAAGGAATAGGAACTGGAAAAAAAGAACAGATTTGGGGCAGGGGAGAGTAATATCATGAATAATTAAATGTTTCTTGTCATGGTTCTGTAGTCTCATTCCTGCAGCTAGAAAATGCATGAATAAAAGGAAGGTAACAGCTCATTGAGAGTTTCTCAGTTGGCAACCTGAAGAAGAAGACAGAAGATGAAATGTGCTCCCTCAGTCAGTGCAGACTTTGAAACATGATTAAAGCTCATCTTGTGGGCCTGGGAAGCCCTGCTACAGCAATGCTGCTCAGGGTGCAGCCAGTGAAACCTAAATGTCCAACACTAGAAACTTGGTCGTGAGAACTGTGGTCATTTTTTCATAGCCTGGCTTTCTCCAGAAAAGATCTGAGTGGTTAAAAGCAGAAGCATGTCTACAAGGATTTGTTTCATAGTGGTTTTTTTTACAACTCACATGTACAGTCTTCTGTGATGCATCTGCAAATGATGATGGGGTACAAAGTTCATTGGTGAATTGTATTGAGGCTTCCCTGAAAATATTTGTGTCCATATTCCCCAAATGTACTAGTTAGTGTTTCCTTATTTTTATTTATTCATAACTTGCTAATTGCAAATCCAGCCTTAATCAGCAACTTGCTTGACTGAAGGAAGAGTAACAATATTCCAATCTTTCATTAAGAAAGTTTCTTCTTCAGGCTGGAGAGATGGCTCAGTGTTTATGGTGCTTGCCTGAAAAACCTAATGACTCAAGTTCTATTCCCCAGTACCCATGGAAGGCCTGATGCAAAAAAGGGGTGCATGCATATGGGCTCTGTTTGCAGTGGCTAAAGGCCCTACATGGCTCCCCTCTCTCTCATCTTCTTACAAATAAACAAATTAATATATTTTTAGAAAGGAAGTTTCCTTCTCTACCCCACATCTGAGAAGTATAGAATGACTTAAGACCATGTCTGTCATGGACTGCATTCTCTGTCAAATCTTGCAAAGTGTAGATCCAGCTCTAGGGCTTCACACTATGAGTAATGATGAAGCTGGGTCAAGAGATCCATCTTATCTTTAAACAGGAATGCTGAACTGCCACCGGGATCTTCACCTTGCCCATGACCATCTCTGCCAGTCCTGGCCTCTCACTGCTTTCATTTTACCCTCTAGCTGTTTGCCCACCTCCACCTCCAATCTTTATACTATCTCATCCCTCCATCATTAATCATTTCAAGCTTCAAGTCTGCTTGTGTCCCTGAATTGCCTATTTGCTATGTCCAGTAACTTCAGAGAACCCTAGTATACTGGGTACTTTCCTTGCTTCTGTGACGAAATATCTGACAAGAAACAACTAAAGGGAGGAAGTGTTTATAATTACTTGGAAGCCATGGCAGCAGGAGAAGGCAGTGACTGGTCACATAGCATCTGCCATGAGAAAGCAGAGAGAAAGGAATGCAAGCACTGCACTTGCTTTCTCTTTGTTATTCAGTCTGGGATCTCAGAGCACAAAATGGTGCCACCTCCTCGCAGAAACATACTCAATGGTTCATTTCCTATGTGATCCTAAATGCAGCCAAGTGGCAATGAAAATGGACTATCACATTTGTGATATTCCTTTCCCATAGAGAGCAAAGTTTCAGGGTTCACTGGGGGGTCACAGGACTCGCTTTTCACATTAGGCAATAAAGACCTTTGGCAAATGGCCCCATAGACCAAAACTGACTTCCACAGCAGTTTGTCCAGAGACTAACAAACTGAAGAGAACAAAACACAAATTTCTTTTTTTAAAAAAAGGAAAAAAATCTATCCAGTGTGTTATCTAATTTTATATGCACAACCATCTGGTAGATATGAGAGTCCACACTTACAGATAAAATACACAAAAACCTCAAAACTGGTTATATGCCTAAAGTTATGCAGATAGCCTCTGTACATCCCTATGCCCAATAACAGGCTTTATTTTCAATATTTTCTATTCATTTTGAACAAAAGGCATAAATTCAGATTCATGACCATACTTCTTGAGTATTACCCAGTAACCCCATCCCATTTTTATAGAACATTTGCTCTCTTTCTCCTCTTAAGTTTTTTGAGGTAGGATCTCACTCTAGCCCAGGTTGATCTGGAACTCACTCTGTAGTCCCAGGCTGGCCTGAAATTCATAGTGATCCTCCTACCCCTATCTCCCAAGTGATGGGATTAAAGGTACATACCACCATGCCCAGCTTTTTTCCTTAAATTTAAATACCACTTCCTTGGACTTCTTCATTCTTAACTGCTGACTTTTCTTTATATTTCACTGGAAATAAAAACAATACATTGAGATATACGTCGTCTACTTATATTCATTTTGGTGTGTGTGTCAAATGAAAATGGACTATGATCATGTGATTCAGAGACTAGAGGATAATCTTGGATGTCATCCTCAGGAATGTTGTCCATCTCTTTTTGAGACAGTGTCTCTCACCAGCCTGGAGCTCACCTATTTGCTAGACTGGGTGGAAGGTAGCTCCAGGCATGCTCCTTTCTCCACCCAGCACTGTGAGTATAGTCATGTTTCTCCATGCCTAGCATTTTATGTTGGTACTGGGTATCAACGACAGATCATCATGCCTGTGATGCTAGCACTTTATCCACCCAGCTATCTTCCCAACTCCTACCTTCCATATTCTTTATAAATCCACTTCACCTGGCCCCTGTGGACTGTCTTCCTAGTGTTTCAAGGGAAGAACACTTTTTTTTCTACTCAATGGCTAGTCCTCAATTTCTGCCCTAAATAATATCATCTTCTCTTACTTAGACAAGAACTGTTGAAAATATCCCTGCTCTCTTCTTTTGCGTCTCATTTTTTTTCTCTATGGATCATCCTTACCAACATGGAATGCAAGATCCGAACTTCCACCTTAAAAACAAAACTACAGCAAAAGCTTGTCTCAGGCTATCGCATAATTTCTCTCAAGTTCTAAACAAGAAAACTTCAAAGACTTATCTGTATTCTATGCACCCATTACAGGGCTTTGTCCCCACCTGTTTCAAAGAGCTGTTTTCCAATAGAACTACAATCCTCATCAGTCCTCTTATTACATCATATTTGAGTCTGTGTGGACTCTCTTGATTCCTATTGGATGTTCTGCTGCATTCATTGAAGGTTGAAGTCTTAAGTATTGGTCCAAATACTTTTGGTACCCCCAGGAACTCTCACAGCCCTGTAAGCATCACCATTGATAGGTCTAGCAGGAATCTCACTTTAACAGTGCACCACAGCATCCACGTTGCAGATACACACTGGATACCAGGAATCCATTTTCTCCAGGCATATAACAAAACTAGTATATTAGACTTCAAGTATTATGGCCAGTTAAAACATCAAGAGTTTGCATATGGCAAAAATATTCTGACATTTTTACCCTTTTTGGGGTGTTAAAATATGCTAACAGTTGCCCTACAGAGATGAAGCTTGCCAATGTTTTCATAATTACCTTGACATCTTCAGGTTCTAAATCTCCACTCTTAGTCTCACATTAGCATTAGTCCATATTGCTCAAAGACATTCAGAATTGAGACAGATTTTAAAGCACTCCAGCTGATTAATCTGTTTCCAAGACTTTACCAGCTGCTGTTTTAATCATTCATGGGGACCATTAGATAAAGCTTTTCAGCTTTGAGTCAAGAATTGAGGCATTGTTTTTTGTTTCATGACATTAGCTTATGGAAAAGGGACTTTCTTTTGGATTTTTGGAAAATTCAAATAGGAGGCTGTTAAATATTAAAAAAAAACTATACACACAACAAGATATAATGTACAAATATTCCCAGGACCAAAATTCACAGTGGAAGAAGAATCTTTTTACTGGCAAGACAGCCATGAAACAAGCCTTCCAAGTATCTATTGTTAAGCCATCAGTATTGCCAACATATATTCAGTAGCAGTTGAGGCCTCTTTGTATGTGTTGTTGATTTTGTTTTCCATTTGGAGAATCTTAATTAGCTTACTACTAATTGTCAACTCCATATCCTTTTGAGTTGTAATACAGAGAATGTCACAAAGATGAGAATAAGGAAACACAAATTAATAGCAGAGTTTAATGGAAGGAAATGACTTTAGAACTGATGAGTACTTACTTCCTTTAGTGAAGGGTCCAGCGAGTTTGAATGACTTTTCTAGACACCAAACCAGGCTCTCTGATTTCTTTTAGGCTTTGGGAACATGGAAGGATAAGCCCTTTCATGTATACTTTATGAGGCTCCAATGATGTATTAAATAGGAAATCCCTAAGAAGCCTCCTCAAAACAGAGCTACATCTATCCCTCACCATTCCGGTCCTCACTCCAGGCTTCCTCAACTCTGTAAATAAAGCAACAGTCAACAGGTGTGCAGCACAGAGATCTAGAGTCCCTGCCTACATCCTTGTTTGGGACTCATCCTCCTCTTGCCCACACCTCCTATATCCAATCCATCATTAAGTCCTTTTGCCATCTCCAGGCACCATCATTCTTTCTCTCATTTCTGCAATAGCTTGTTAGGTGTGCAGTGTGTGATAGCTGCATTGCTTATCTCCATAGCTGAAGTTGGTCCATTCTGAACGGATGCAGCTCTACCATGTAAGACTTGATGAATGACTAAGGTATTTCTTTGTATCCCTGCTCTAGGAAAACTCAACTCTATATCAGGGTACATAGTTTGTTAAGGCTTGATTATTGACATAAGCTCCATCATGCCTTTGGCTGAATGCCCTTGCTCAGCGCACAACTTGAACAACCACTACTACTCCCTGTCCCTTCCACTGCTACCTTACTCTTTCAAGACATCTTTTTATGTCCAGGAAAATACTCATTACAAGTGGCACTTACTAAGTCTTTCCTATTGGACAGACCAAATTGATGAATGTTCGACATTCCCTGTATACATGAAGCATAAGGAGAAAAGTTTGAGAGATAAAAATCAGATAAAGTACAGGTGTTGTCCTTTCAGTGATCTCCTTCCAAAAGTGTTTGCACAGTAATTCAGTCCTTCCTGGGTAGAATGACTTCAGGAATCTCTCCATTGTTTCAGTGTAGAACAGTTGGGCTATCTTCTTTAGGATTGCTAATGTGTTTACAATGGCAGCTTAGGGAATCTAAAGCCAGACTCTGACAGTAAGTTAAACTTGCTTGAATTTTTCTAACTTTACATCTTAATTTCCCAGTTCCAAATCATTAGCCAAGCACATCAGTCCATTACTTAAATTCAACCTTGACCAAACTCTCTAGGCATGGCCAGTAGACCTCACACAACCCTTAGTCCAGTAATGCAATTCCAATAAAGTTCTCTGCAGTCTCTCTTTCCCCTTAGAAAGTTAATAAGCCAAGCCTCCAAATGCAATTCTCTCTGAACTTTACATTTTCAAACTCTCACCAGAATAGTCTAACAAACTTAGTTTACTGCTCAGGAACGTTCTTCAGTTGCAAGTACCAAATCCATGTTCATTCCCCTAGTATACAAGTTCCATAAAACCAAAATCTACATGGTCAGTTCAGACCACTCTTTGCATATCTATGGCTGGTATTAGAACCACCCCTGGAAACACTTTAGTGCTGGACTTTAGCATCTGCCAAAGGTGACAACTCCTCTAGCCCAGGCAGCTGGAAAAAAAAATTTATAAGCTCTTGAATCTATTAGGGGACATTCATCCAAACTATCGTACCCTCAATAGGAATACAGGGGTATCACCTGGTAAGAAAGGCCCTAAAGAGGGCAGGATGAAGCCTAACCCTAAGACATTAGGCTCTAGTTTGGAACTTCTGGTACCAGTAATCAGTTATTACCCACATTGAGCTATTGACCAGAGACTTACAAGATCCTCAAAACTAGACAGGCTTCTGTTAAAGCACATGACTACCCAACTGAGGTAAAATATAAAACTTTATTGCTGAAGATGCCACAGGTTGCTAACTCACAAGATTGAGAGACCCAACCAGAATCTGTAAGGAAGCCAGTTCCCAGATGGTTATCACATATAGTTCTGGAAAGTGCTACATGAGCTGCCAGAGGAACTAGTCCACCAATAGGCCACCAATGTTGTGAGAAAGTAGGGGGACATTGCTATATGACAGCAACCAGAATGACAAGATATATACACCTGTGAACTAATGGCACTCAACTTGGGTGGATAATCAAGGACTCCACTCAGTAGCAAGGAACCCATAGCTGGAACTGAGATCCAAGCCAAATGCCTATGGAGATAAAATTCTGGACACCAAAGGGAAGCTTCCACTAACCATGTGCCTAAAGAGAGACTACAAACATAACAATCTTGCCAAATCAACAATGCTTATCCCATCTGACCTATGCTGATCTCACCCTCTGCTGGAGAGTCTGTTTTGATCTCTCAGAAGGCAGCAAAAACTGTGGACAACATAATTCTACCAACAAGACCAGAAATGATAGCTGACGCCCTAGGAGGAGATGAACACATCAGCTAGGGCCCAGGTGAAACCACAGAGGAAGTGGAGAGATGAGCAAGAGTGCTGTTTCCACAGTGAGCCCTACAACCCTAGCCAGGGTGAAGAAGGCAGACACCATGGATATACAAAATGGTCCAATGCAGAAGTCCCAAAGCTTCTAAGAGCTCAACATTAAAGTAGACTTAAAAATCGCCCACCATAGTTCAGGGAACACTGTGGAAAAAGGGATGGAAAGATTGCAAGAGCCATTGTCGGGAAGGTAGTATCTAGAGGGATTCCTCCCCACACCAATGACTGACTGTTGCTTGCACAACATATAGCTCTCCATCCCCGTAGAGCATACCAGAAATCCCACTGAGGAGGGCTCACAGTGGAATGGGGGCAGGGAAGAGGGAAATAAAGTACCAACACATGATTTGTGTATACAAACTTTCTTCTTAGTAATAATAAAATAAAAATAAAAATAAAAATAAAGAGAAAGGCTTCCTGGTCACTAGTGTGAAATGAAGTTCCAAGAGAAAGCCATACTATGTTAAAAATATTCTGTGAAGCTGATTGACTCCCTGATCAGAAATTCTGTAATTGTGGAGATTTGGAATACTACCAATTAGGAGCCAAAATTATCTATCTTTAGAGCCCCCTAAGAGCCACTTATTTCCCACTTTTATGTGTGATAATACTATCACATATAAATATCCTTAATCCTAATAAATATCCTAATATCCTTATGATCATAAGATTAACCATTTTGATATTAACAGACCCCCTAGCTTCCACCAATCCAAAGACTAAGAACACAGTCAGAGAGCACCTAAGGCCTACAGTAGAGATTCCCCTGCCCTGCTGTAACCTGCCTACCTGATGTTCCCACACAATGTATTTAAAATGTGCTCTGATTTATAACGTACTTTGTTCTGTTACTATAAAATGTCTTGAAACTTTTACCATGCTGGAACATAGTATTTAGGTTAATTAAATCTATGGTTCTAGGCCATGGTCACTTATATTTTGCTCCACAATAAATCATCTTTTATTCCCTTTGAGGTGAAGTTGTGTTTTTGCACCTATACTAGGCTGGACATTTTCAAGTGGGCTGTTTTGCTTGAAAGGGAACTTCTTTGTGACCATCAAAGCTGAAGGGATATCAATGCTTTGTGACCTGCCTTGAATTAGCTACTATTGATCATATGATTCCAAGGACATGGACTATGTATAAACTATCACTTCTATTCACTGAGAAGATAGGAAATAAATAAGAAAAATATAAGTGAAGAAAATGGATCAAAAAATGTTCCTCCATAAATAATAAATGTGAAATTAGTACTAGGAATAAATAACCTTTGTGGTAATTTGAATGCATGACCCTATATGCAAGTGTTTGAATAAAATTGATTTTTTTTAGCTTCAGTCCCTAGCTGGAAGATTCCTGCTTCAGGGGGCAGCTCACTGGGGGCAGATCTGAATTCCAGCCCCAAGGCATGAGAACAGCTTGAGTTCTGGTTTGTACTGTCTGCTGGTATTGATGTTTTGGCTTGCTGCAGTTTCTTTCTGTTTGGATGTATGAAAGTAAGCAGCTTCTGTTGCCATTGATGAAACAAACTTCCTCTGGATTTGTAAGCTTGATATAAGCCCATTTCTCCCATAAACCATGTCTGGATAGATATTTATTCCAGCTATGTGGAACATGTAAAAAGACACACATTTTAGTGTTGCTAAAATATTTTAAGTAACTATTAAAAGTAAGTACTAGAATAGATGGATGATAGTATTCTTATCAATGATGTGTCATATAGTACTTTTAAGAATACATGTACCTATAAAATGTAATTTGAATATTTTTTTCGCTGTGACTGTTATTGCCAGCCTATCAGAGGACTTAAGCAAGGTCAATACTTGCTGCATGGTTTCTGGCTTTAAGCCAAATGTTTGGTGCATTAGAGTGAATAAATATAAACATAACAACCACTTGTATTTCCTATGCACTATCAGCTGTAAGGAGGGCTAGTTACATAGCATGAATACAGCAGAACATGAACTACATATGTGTCATCATGTAGACAGAGTGTGACTTCAGCATGGGAATCTGAAAATAATTGTGAAATCTGAGTTGAACTTAATGGCTAGAGAGAATTTTGATAGAAGTTTCTAAAGAAAAACAAACAAACAAAACATGTGCTTGAGCTATTTTCCAGAAAGGTAAGTAGAAGAGACTAGAGAAAAGGAATATAGTCCTGAACTCTGTGGTTGAGCCAAAAGGAGAGGGGACCTTAACTATTTATTGACATTTCACCTCCAGATGTTAACAAAAGAGACTAACCAACATCAAAAACCACTCCACATCCAGTACCCATCTTAGTAAATGGTCACAGTGGTCATCAGATGCTGAGGCCAGAGGTCAGGGCTTCTCTCCACAATTTGGAAAGACAAAGGATAGCATCTGAAATACACAAGCTAGTTAGCTCCCCTAGAAAATGAAAAACTACGAAGAATTGTGAGTCAACAATAAGAGCAGCTTAAATTGGAGCTGATGAAGAAGCTGGGCCTGGGCTATTGCTGGTGATCCAGTGTTCTGAAACAGCAGCTGCAAGGGGAACCTTCCATTCTGCTCCAGTCTTCATCACTGAGGAGACTCATTTTGTAATGCGGAGACAGGAATGGGCCTTGGTGGGAGAATTGACATTCATAGGAGGAGAAGGATTATGAAAGAGCATGAGCTGCTCTAAGTGAGTTCAAGTTGCCTGACCTCAATAAATCACATCTCAAGGTGCTGCTGAGACTTGCAAATGAGCAGCAGAGCAGCTGACATGACCTCTCACTCAGGAAGCACAGAAAAAGAAGAGGCAGGCGAGACAGGAAATGGCACAGCAGGCCTGGTTGGTAGCAAATGGAAGGAAGAGAAGTCTACAAATCCAACAGGGACACCTTGAGAATAATCCTAGGGAAAATCCTCAAATGGGGAAGTGTGGCCATTAAAGGAGGAATTAGAAATCAGTATAAAAGCATTTTGAAAAAAATTTTTAAAAATGGAGAATAAATTTCAGAACTGGCAGTGTCTGTCAGGGTAACCTAGCCCCCAATATCCACCCAAATGCCTAACTTCCCTCAGGTTTTTGACCCACCTGATGTTTGAACATCTCCAGTGGTGATACACATTACCTTTAAAGTCATCTAATTAACATAATCCCATTTTAGACATATTTCATCTAGGATGAGTTGCAAAATCCATGCATTACTATTAGCATGGCATACCTTGAGGATAAGGTTGTGTGACTGCACACATACTTAACTCATAGCTGATCGAAGTGACCTTTATACAAAGCACTCATACAGGCAGCTTTGATTTTATTTCAGTTTGCACCAGGAGATAGCAGGGAATTTGATCCAATATAGCTAGCTGTCAAGCCAACCATAAAAGTCATCTCAGTGTCAGTCATGACAGTTGGTAAAAGGAGCATCTCCCTCTGTTCCTGTCACACTGTTGACCTCTAACCTTGCCCTAAATCTCTCCTAATCATCTGACAATAATTTAATAATCTTCCAGTTCCTGCAATTCAGCCATGCCTCATCACCTCAGCCAGAAGCAAAATCATGTGCCTTTGGAGATGCGCATTGTTTGTGGGAATTTCTACATTAATGTCACCTCATAACATGCCACATTCTGCATATTGCTGGGGTTGCTTTATACCTGCCTCTAGGGTCTCCAGTTTCCCCTACTCTTTTCTTTTTCTGAGTGAAAAATTACCCAGGGCCTTGATTGTTCTCTGACCTAAATTCTGTAGGCTTTACTCAGTAGGCTTGTGGTAAGCCAGGGCCTTGACTATTTTAAGACAGGTTATTGCCCAAATGTGGATAATCTGAGCAGTCTTGGCTCTGAGCTCCCAACTCCTCTCACTCCCATGTTCACTGCATCCCCTGTCCAGGTCCAGCAGGCACACCCAGACAGGCTACTCTTTCCTCTCACTGTCCAGGAAGAAGGGGAAGCCCTCCATCAGGAAACTCTCCCACAAAGCTTTGTACTCATCACCTTGGCAGTTAGTGCCACTTCTTCGGAATGACAATGTGATTATTCAGGTATTGTCTGGAAGACTCTTGGGGAGAAAATGTCCTGCCCTCATTTTGGAGAGACTTCAGCTTAAAGTTAGTTTAGGTCAAAACTGCCTCATCTCCCCAAGTGGAAGGTAAAATATTGCAGACAATGAAATTATTCCGTTTTTTATTTCACCCATTATCAAATAAACATGCATGACAGAAAGAGAACAGCCTTTCATGGTTTAGAAGTGTTCAGAAATGCATGGGACTTTCAACCTATTTTTAATGTAATAAAATTATGGGTTTACAAGATAAGAATAGAAGAAAGGCTTTTGGGTTGGGGTCAAGGATTTAGGCTTGGAAATCAGACAGAACGTGGCTGGAATCCTCATGCCAGGATTTAATAGCCATGCGACTCTAGGCAAGTTACTTGGAAATGTAATACGCAGCCTCATCATATTCATCTACCTCATCTGGGTGCTATGAGGCTTAAGATGCACAGCCAATGCTTAGAATAGTGTTTGCCACACAGCTCATGCTTCCACAGGGCCACCGTTATGTCATATATAAGGAAAACGCAGAGTGGCAAAGGCTCAATATTCTATTTCAATAACCCAAGTAAGTTTGCATTATTGAAGCTGAGAAAGATGTCTTTCATAATGTGAAGTGGCAAAAATGATCTCCATTTGAATGATGCTAATTTTAGACAGCCAAATTGCAAATTATTGTTCATCTGTATCCAGGCATTGGGAGTAACATGTATTGCCAGTCCCAATCAAAATTCATCACAGAATATTTTTGAAGGACACATACAACAAAGAACCAAACACTGAATTATTTTTTGACTATGACCTTATAATAATTGCATGACAGAATCATCAGAATTAGTGAAAAGATTCCTTCAATTACCTGCTTTCAATATTTAGAGAGAAGTACTTTAGGGATGACCTTAATAAATTTTGAGTTACACATTTTTTAACATTTCCTATTGCTTCTTATTAAGCACCATTAAACAGGTTTTGGGACTCGATGGGTAGCTTAAATTCAAGGTCAGACTCTCAGTGTACAACAAACACATTAGCACAAAAATACATAAGGATGGAATAATCCTTATTGACCATGCGGGTCAGTTCATTTATCTTGGACAAGTTTATAATACATCTTTACTAACCTGTCCACAAATTTGTTTACTTCATCTAATCTGGTTGGTAAAATTAAATGTAGTAAAATATAGCTTCCATTTCAGTCACAGATCCTTCCCTCCAAGCCACTGAATACATTCAGGTAAAACTTACTGTCCTTACCCCCAAAAATATGTGAATATAGTTGTTTTTCCCTACTCCCATTTTCCCACTTCCCCTGGCTTCCTGAGGAGCCAGAATGTTCCACCCTCAGTGCTCCACCCTCAGTGCTCCACCCTCAGTGCTTTATCCACAATGCTCCACCCTCAGTGCTCCATCCGCAATGCTCCAACCTCAGTGCTCCCCCCTCAGTGCTCTACCCTTAGTGCTCCACCCTCAGTGGTCCTAGTGGATATGTGTTATCCCCTCCCTAACCTGGGAATTTGGGGTTCCTCCTTCCCTAAACCATTGTGCTAAATTCAGGGATAGACAGGTGAGTCAGGCAAGGCTCATCAGAGCTTTCCTTGAGATTTGGACCATGAAAGAGGGACTATTTCCTTTTGGGTTGCTTAAGGAAATAAGCCTCCTGCTGTCAGCAGCTATCATTGTTTTTGCCCTCTGAAGAGACCGTGCTTTGAGAATGATGCAGCAAGGCAAGCAGCTGAAATATAATGGAGCAAAGCATTGCAATATTTTTTTTTTTTTTGGATCCAGTTGTACTTGAGATCTCAACTTCTGGCATTGTTCTTTACATCACAACACACAAACAAACAAACAAACAAACAAAACAAGCAAAACAAAATAAAATGGCTTCTTTGCTCACATGTGTTGTTACTTTTTCACTGTTGGACAAAAACCAGATCAGAAGCAGCTGATGGTAGGAAAGGGTTTAGTTCAGGCTTACAGAATCCAAGAGAAGCTCCATCAATGTAGAAGGATCTGGCTCATTTCTATAGATCATAGTGAGGGACACTACCAAACAGATAGCAAACACAAACAGCCAGACCTCAAACTGCTCTGAACACACCTTAAGGCTGGACCACAAGATCCTCCAACTCCTTGATACCTACTCCAATAGGGCTGCCTTGTGGAGAACCTTGGAGGAAGCTTAACCAAAAATACCGAAGGCTATGTGGGACATAATTAACATTCAAACCACCACAATAATTTAGAGGTGAGTTTCATAATTATTTGTGAGCCAAAAGAAGCTGGATCACAATTCTTCAAGGAAGAGACCGACATCTGACATTCCACTTTTATTTACTACAGCACTGTATCCAGTATTTAAATTTTTTTTCTTAAGTTCTCTCTTAGTAGAAATGAACTCTAGCTCTTCTTTGTTATGATAATTCCCTGATCTCTTTAAATTTCAGTCAGTTCTATCACTAATTATCAGCATTGCATAATAATGATATATACATTTTAAACTAAGACATTGTTTTTGGGCACCTTTAAAATGACACTTTGTTATTTATTTTTTCTTTATTTCTTTTTTTGGTTTTTCAAGGTAGGGTTTTGCACTAGCCCAGGCTGACCTACAATGGGGTCTCAGGGTGGCCTCAAACTCACCCTCCTACTTCTGCCTCCCTACTGAGTGCTGGGATATTTGTGAGTCTAATTCCAATGGTTATTACCTACCTCAATGCATCATGTTTATGGTTATAAAAAAACTTTTGGAAGAATGATGGTAGTATGACCAGACTATCTGATGGACTGCTTATAAAGGCTAAAAGCTGTCAATATAAAATTATTAATAAGATTTCCTCCAGAAGTAATACTAGTTCTCATGTAACATGCAGACTTAGGCTTTTATTGCATTGTTATTAATGAACTATTTAAATTAATGCAAAGTCACTGCAGAAACTAAAAATTCTCTGAAGTTTAATTAGAAGTGAGGAGTGTTCTGGGGCCCATTTATATTCTGACCAACATTAATTAGGTCCTGACTCTAGGTTCAAGAAAAATTCAACTGACTAATTTAACTTAACTCTTAAAAGATTAAAAAAAAATACCATTAGACAAGCACCATGTTCAAAGACTGAACATGGTTTTATTTTGACAATCTTCAAACCACACCAGACAAAGCTATGCAAGTCATACCTCAGAAAGACAAGCATTAGCATTGGGTAGCAGAATTGATATCTACTTTTTAAATCTGTACGTCTCAGTCTCTGACAACTAACTACCAGTTCATTTTACTTTGAAGTATGTTAAATTGTTGGAATTTCTAGCAAGTAATTTCAGTCCTGAAGATAATGAAGTGAGGATAAGCCTACCACCAAAGAAGACAAGTATTAGTTAGGTCACTGTTATGATATAATTTGAGGAGGGCGCACAGAGGAATGGGGAAAAAGCTAAAGAAATTGAATTTACATCATCTGCAGCATACACTTTTCTACTTTGACAGCAGCTCTTCCCTGGATTTGTTGACATCAGAACAATGAAAAATGACTCATGTTTACTTGCAAAATGGCTCAGCAGTTAGGTGCGCTTCCTGTACACCCATGAGGGCCAGAGGAGGTCTGTGACTGCTGGAATTCAAATCTCCAAACCCCATGTAAAACAGGAGGGTGTTGGTCACATGTGCCTGAAACCCCAGTCCCTCAAGGGAGCAGAGATCCAAGACTCTTCTGAGCCTGACAAACTCCAGAATCAATAAAAGGAGATTCGGTCTCAAAACAAGACCAGGTGGAAGAGAGATAGTGCAGATAGGTGGACACTGGACTCCAGCCTCCACAGGTCAGCAAGTGACTCCTCCACAGGCAAGCTTCTGGGGCCCACAGGCACATGCCACACTACATTACATATATATACTCAAGCAAAATTTTAAAATAAATAATAATACGGTCAATTACTTTTGTGCCACATATAAATTAAAATGAGTGAACCAATTTAACAAACCAAAGACTAATTCATCTTATGTTAGAAACATTAGTATGTAGTAAAAGATATATATATATATATATATATATATATATACTTTTTCTTTTTTGAGGTAGGGTTTTGCTCTAGCCCCGCTGACCTGGAATTTGCTATGTGGTCTCAAGGTGGCTTTGAATTCTTGGAAATCCCCCTACCTCTGCCTCCCGAGTGCTGGGATTAAAGGCGTGCACCCCCATACCCAGCTAGTAAATATTTTAAAAATACAACATAAAATTGTATAAAAATATGCCAGTCCTTTAAATAATAGCAGGAAATTCTTTTCAAGTACTGACATTGAAAACAATGTTAACATATATCTGTTCAATTGTATTGCATAAAGTTTCACTTATAAGCCTTACTTTAATGTTGGGTTATATACCTATAATGGATTTTATAACTGGATTACTCATGATTTATCTAAATGGGTTGTTAGCATTTCAATTGTTTATTATTTCTTGCAATACCAAAGTTAGGATATGGCTACCTTAATTATCAATAACAGTAAATACTTATTAAATACTTATTCTATTCCAAGAGTAATGTTAAGCTATTTGCATGTGCTAACTATTTAATCATAGTCAAGTTCCCTGTGACAACTTACAACAAATAGGCTCTTTTCATAGATAAGTAACTGAACTTAGCAAATGTCAGTAACTATAATCTACATGGCAACAGTCCTATATTTAGAGTCTGGGAGATAGAAAGTGGGCTAGTATAAACAAGTTAGATCTTTATCTCTCATAGAAATATCTTGAAGTTTTTTTAAGTAATAGCAACAAAGGTGTGTTATTTAGTGATATGGAAATACCTACCAGAAGAAACAGCTACAGCAGTTTAAAAGAAAACTTGGGAAGTAGGAATGGATGATAGCAGGTGATGGAGAAAGAGGAAGGAATTATAAAAATATGCAGTGTTATAATAATTAAGCTATATGTGGGCAAGTGTTCAGTATGTGTTCAGATGAATGCATCTTTTATGAGGATGGATACAGTTCCTGTGCTTAAGTCTGTCCAAGAGTGTAGAATTCACCATAAGTGTTTATAGTAGATTTCAACTTCTTGATACAAGATTTATGTTCTCACACCTGTTATTCCCCATTAGTAGCACAAATAAATGTCAGCTAGAAATTAAAATCACTTCATAGAGTACAGGTGGCTATTTATCTGATATTTAGGTTTCTCTCTATCTGAATATAGATGCAGTTTGTTTTTCTTTTTCATCCTATCATAGATTCCCTTGGCCTTCACTGCAGAATTTATTATGCATCAATTAAGTTACTTTAATTAAATGAAAATTCTTTCCCAAATGATCTTATTTGCTGTGTACTTGGAGTCTCTGTTCTTTCAGACATGAAAGACACAGTGTTCATTCTTAAGTACTCAACACAGAGTAAGCTGTACTTTTTTTCACTCTTTCAGCACCAATAAATAACTATTCCTGCTGCAAAAATACCTTAAAGCTACATATTAGCTGACAAAGCCAACAAGGAGCCTTGCTAATCATTACTGTGACAATCTTTGCTTTATTATTATGTGTCTCCTAAAACCAAAAGTTGAATGCAAGCAAGCTTGAGATTCCAGAAAATATCTTTTCCTAGCCTAGGGAATGTTAGAATATCTTACCTCTTTGAGCGTCATCCTAGACATACTCCCGAGAAAAGGAGCCTAGCAAAAGATATAAAATAAGATGTCTGATTTCTCTGTCTTTCTCCTGTTCAAGGAAACGCTGGCCTTTTAATGAATAGTGCAAAACCTTCCATGTCAGTCCCCAAGAAGGACTTTGAAGATGATATGGAGACTTTAAATTTGATCAATACTGCAATAGAATTTAATGTTACCTTCATATAATCGGGGAATTGTCCATAAAAAGTGGTCAAATTGAGTTGTATGTTATGTAAATGAGGTGATTAATTTATATCCATAAGCATTAAGTAACCCCCAATAAATATAATAAATGACTCCAAGTAAACATGTTTGTTTCATACCAGTGAAATTACAAATCATTAACTAACAATTTTGTTAAAGAAAAACCATTTTGTATCTTTTTTCCTCTTTTAACTATCTTATTCTCATGTAAGAAGCTAAAATTGATTTTTGAATATTTACAAAAACACATTCCAGTATATCCATTACTTTTGCTATATATTCTATATGTCTTTTACAGAATAATTTCCTTTTGAATGCTTTACTTTTGAACATTGACTAGTCTTTTTTTCTCTAAGAGAAAATAAAATAATAGATTTTTCTCTGCTTAGTAGCTTGGTATGGATCCTCTGTAAATAAGCTTTAGCAGAAAATGAAAAAGCAATGCTATCAATCAAGGACAAGCTCACATGATAGTATCAGGTTTGGATAAGACCAAACATGGAAAATGCCTGACACATCACAACTGCCCTGAAAATTTCTCTCACATATGACTCTCTCCAACCACCATGAGGGCTATAATGAAAAAGGTCTCCCTGGAATTAATCTCATCACCCTCCCCTTTCTGCTGAGAATTGGGGAATGTATTTGCCATCAGAAGTTTCCAGTGACAAAAATCATCTTGGAAAAGGTAGGTAGAAAACTGCACTACAACTTCCACTCTGTCTTGATTCTTTGTGATGGTTAATTTTAGGTATCAACTTGACTGGATTCAGGGATACCTGGAGATCTGGATAAAAATCTATTTATGAATGTGTTTACAAGGAAGTTTCCAGAGGAGACTGATGTGAGTCAATGTTATGAATACGGAAGATCTGTCATGGTGTAGGTGGGCCCCAGGTAGTTGGCTGACAGCCTAGGCAGAACCAAGAGACAGAGGTGTTGTGTTAGCAGGTTCCTCCAAATTGAAATATTCCTCTGCTAAACTTCTGGAAATAAATGTCTGTATTATTGGTGTTCAAAGTATGGTCCTAAGCCAGCAGCAACAGCATGACTTGGTATGAGAACCAGTTCTTAATCTCTGGAACCTATGACTATGCTAATACATGACAAAAGGAACTTTTTCAAACATGATTAAGAGTTAAGACCTCGAGAGCTGATGACATAGTTCAGTGGTAGAGTATTTGCCTAACAGCGCAAACCCTGGATTTGACACCAAGGTGCTGGTACCTGGGCGTGCCTGTGTGTGTGTGTGCACGCACACACACACATACACACACACACACACACACACACACACACACACACACATATCAAGGAGATTGGGAAGTGAGCTTGGATTCTCCACATGGGTTCAACCTAATCACATGAATTCTGAAAAGATCAGAAGATTCATCTCCCCTAAGTGAAGAGAACAAGGGGCTATGACTGTGTAAGAGTAGTCATAGAGATAAGCCACTTGGCTGGCTTTAAAGACCGAGGAAGAGAGGGCCAAGGAAGATGGGAGGCCAGGGACTGGAAACAGGAAGAAAATCTCCCTGAGAGATTTCAGAAACAAACTGACCCTGCGTACACCTTGACTTTAGTTCCTGAAACCTGGGTTGACTTCTGTCCTTCAGACAATAAACCAAAGTTCCTAGACAATGAATTTAGGTTGTTTTAAAGCACTAACTTGCAGTGTGTTATAGTGGCAATGTTGCCTCTACTTCCTCACCTGTGTGCCCAGCGCCTGAGCCAGGTGTTTGCAAAGTATCCTATGAGGAGCCAGTTTAGCCTTTGCTCAACAGCAGTCTTTTCATCTTTAGTTTTTTTATTGCATAGTGAGAATGCCTTTTTTACTTGTGAGTACCCCCTGATTTAGACAACACAATGCATTACAAGTCTCTAAGCCATCAATTAGTGGAGAAAATATGTTGATAAAGACAAAATGAAGTTAACACTATTTCAGCCAGATTGCTTGTAATGCATGGTTTAAGCAGAAAGCAGGTTACAGATTATTGGAATAGGTATGCTTATTCTCAGGTCACAGTGCTAACATGTGTAAAAGAAGCAGGATTTTGTTTTCTACTCGGCCAATCTAAGTTCATGTGATCATATTCAACCCTAACCTAGAAGCAAGAGGCATCTATCACTCATTTCCCATTACAATCTCTAGGGTAAGACTATATAATAATTAGGGATTCTTTCCCACAATAAATCCAGCTAATTCAGGTATCTGTGGTAACCTTTCTCACCACCTCAGCAATATAACCTAGATTAGCTCTGTGATCATTCCTCATATATTAATTGGGGGCACAACCTTGCACTGGTTGTCTGTGCTTTGAGGAATTCAATCATCACATCTATATTGAGTAGCCAATAAATCTAAGATACTGAGGAGAAATAAAAATATATTTGAAATAGCAAGGCTTAACAGCTCTAAAGGAGAAAAAATAGCCCAAAAGAGATAACTAACATGCATGTCATATAACAGAGAACACAGTAAATTACAAGGCCTAGGATACAAATCCAGAATTTTCCTTTTGCTCATTATTCATAGAACAATAGGTACGAGAGAGAGAGAGAGAGAAAGAGAGAGAGAGAGAGAGAGAGAAGCCATCACCAATATCACAAACATACCAGCAAACAGGAAGGAGGAAGCAAAAGAGAGATTTCCTTCCCCTTTATGCAACCATATGGTGGAGTCTTGCAACCCTTTCCCTTTCCCAGACTTGTTGACTTCTTGAGTCTCTGGAATTTCTTTCCTGCATTGCCCTCCCAGGAAGTGATGCTTGTTTCTAGCTAACATGAATTCCTGAATCCCCTGAGCCTTCTTTCTCTCTTCAATTTGGAGGAAATCTGCTACACAACACTCAAAATTACTGTGAGTTGCTAACAGGTCAAGTTGACAACAAAACTTAACCATCACAGAGGCTGCGGCAGTCGCATCACAAGTTCGAGTCCTGACTGGGCTACAAAGTGAGTTCCAGGCCAACCTGAGCAGCTTAGAAAGGCCCTGTTTCAAAACATATACTGAAAAGAGGGCTGAAGACATAGTTCAGTGGTTGAGTACTTGCCTGGTATGCATGAGGCCCTAGATTCACTCCCCAGAACTGAAGAGGGGAAAATGGAAAGGAAAATAAAAATTGTTTAAATCTGCAAAGAAGCTAAGAGTTGATTCTTCCATCTAGGCAGACACTCATTGATCATGTCACTTGCTGTGCATATTACATATTCACAGGAAGGTTTTAAAAAGGAGTAGATATTACTTTTTCAATGAATTTATTGCAAAACAACCCAATATTCTTTCAAGCACATCTATCTATCTATCTATCTATCTATCTATCTATCTATCTATCTATCTATCAATCAATCATCTATCTGTCTATATAATCTATCTATCTAGAGGCAGATAGAGAGAATGAATAAACCTGGGCCTCTAGGCACTGCAAATAAACTCCACCTTGTGCATCTGGCTTTTACATGGGCACTGCAGAATCAAACCTGGGTCCTTAGGCTTTGCAGGCAAGCACTTTAACAACTTTTCCATCTCTCCAACCCTCAAGCGTGTGCTGAAAACACTATCAGTCTGATACTTCAGAGTGGAGTCTTCAATACTGAAAGCACCAGGCTTCAGTATGTTCCTTGTCCTGAATGAAACTAAAAACGATTATGGGTACCCATCACTTCCTCATAAAAGTCAGTCCTCAATGGTCATTGAGGAGAAGGAAAAATGACTTCACTGTGTGAGAATGTAGTGCCTGGTTGTGTATAAAGCTTTGATATAGAGCAGGAATTGGGGGTGGAGAAAGAATTTTGACCCAGTTCTGAATGTCAGAAACAATCAGTCTTTTATGGAGTGAATAACTGAAAAGTATATCAATGAAACCACACAGAAAAAAAAGTATATTTATTACAAAATTTCCTTTGGCAAATTTTTGTGTCTAGTTTCTTAACCTTAGAACACTTAGCAGAGATGTCTTAGAGGGATTAACGTGAGTAGTTTATATAGAAAGAGAGAAATGAATTCTCTCTTCCAATTGAGATTTTTCTATTATTTTTGAAATATTCAATAATGTGCCAATGAGTCTTATATTATCACAAATTTATAGCAAAACAATGTCAACCATTTCCATGGACACTTAATGACTCACACAAATATGTATGAGAAGGTATATTAAATAAGAAAGTTTTCCCCAATGTTGATTCTGTTTCATCTCCTTTGAGGACATTAACTCTCTCCAGTCTGCCTGTGACTATATGACATCAACTCAGTTGTTCTTATTCATAACATAAAGATAAGAGACAGAAGAAACATATGATATATATCCCAAAACCTTGCACTAAAAATTAAATACCTTTAAAAACAAATATTTCTTATACTTTAAAACAAATTGCAACTTTCTCTTATTATTTTTTAACTAAAGAAAGCCTCAACTCTTTAACATAACTTTAAGACGTGTTGTAGTATTTCTTGTTCACTTGCTATCTAATTATGTGCATATCGAAAGTCAATGGCATTAACGTTTTTGCTTAATTATAACTAGAACATTTTTATGTGATTTTATAGCAGTTTTTACTTTCAAAGTCATATATGATATTTTCATATAGAATGATTGTTTCATTTAAAATCATATGTTTTCATGTGCTCAAAAATATTCCAATTTCCTTATTAAAAAATAGGTCTTAAATGTTCTAGGACTTTGTCACCATTATTTTATAAAAGATATACTTTACATAACTTGATGTAGTCTGTTTTTCTTTTCATTAGAGAAATATCTTGAAATATAAGTAAATAAAAGGCATTTTATAATCTGACACAGATTAATCTGTTTTTAGATTTCATTGTGAGAAATTTGTGACCAAATACAGGGCATTAGGCCTTTGTTATCATTCACCACAGGTTTTGCCTTGGGTTTGGGCTCCTTCCCCATAAGGACAGATTCTACAGACACTTAATTGTTGAAAGGAAGCTTTGTCTTCAAAAATTATCCTGAGCTGGGCCTGGTGGTGGCATTGGCATCTAACACCTACTCAGGAAGTTGAGACAAAAGAATCACAAATTCATGGCTGTAGTATTTTAAATGCATACCTCCCAAGAGATTTAAGAGTTTTATTAAAAACTTGTCTTCAGCTGGTTGGAGGCGGGGTTACTGTGGGCAGATACCCATGGGGTCCAGCCTTAAAGTGTTATTGGGGTAGATCTGGAATTTTAACCTAAGGTATACAAAAAACAATCTGAGGTTTTCCTGGATTCCCTGTGTTTGACTGCTGGAGTGTGCTTGATTTCAGAAGTGTTGATGGTAGTTTCTCTCTCTGCTTGGATTTGTAAGCTTCAAATAAATCCCTTCTGCCTCCCACAAATTGTTTGGAATTTCATCCCAACAATTAAAACTGACTAAGAGAGAGGCCTAACTTGACTACATAGTGAGTTCAAGGCCAGCCTGAGCTACAAGAGACCCTCTGATGGATTAAAAAAAAAGCGAGACCCTGTCTCAAATTGGGGGGGGGGGTTGAGGATGTAGCTCAATGGCAGAGTGCATGCCTAACACATTAAGGTCCTGTGCTCCCTTGACAGTACCATAAAACAAGACAAAGCCAAACAAGAAAACATCTTGAAGGTCAAATATGGTGATTCACAGTTATAATTCCAGCTCTAAGAATGCTAAAGCAGAAGGATCACAAATTTGAGCACAGCATGGGCTACACAGACCAGATTAGACTATATATAGACACCCAGTATGAAAGCTATCCTGAATGTTGTGTG
>PVHP010018450.1:0-33135 GCA_004024765.1 Zapus hudsonius | reverse complement strand
GGAGAGTGAGATCAGTGCAGGCCAACAAACATACACAATTCTGGACTACCTAGATTCTATCCCTAGTAGCCTCCCCGTAAATCGCTCCCATAGTGCAACTTGTCCTGGGAGCCCAAGAGTACAGGATCCGGTGCCCATCGTCCTGAATCCCAAGTTCCAGCCAAGGTGTCTCCCTCACCAAGTGGAAAATTGGCTGAATTTGAAAGCTGTTGATTGTCTCCCCCAGGCTCAGGCTCCTCCATTACACATGTGCTCCTTTCTTGGTTCACTGTTCTCTTCCAGTAGGAGGTGTGGTCAGCCTACTCATGACTGCAGATTGTGTTTCATGTCAGTGGTCTCTGTTTATTCCAGCTGTTGTTGATCAGTTTCCCCTGGCAGCCTGTGCAGTGCCTTCCAGCACTACACTAACTGCCTTCTGGGGGCTGGATACTGTTCCGGACGTTGAAGGGTCTCTCGAAGCTGATCAATGGCATTCTGTGATTTCTTCAGCAACAGGGTTTTGCCTCAGGCCTGGGGAGGGCACTCAAGAGCTTTGACAGAATTCTGTCTTGTTGGAACCTTATGGGTCGCTTTGGTCAACATCTCAGTGAGGGGAAGGAACCAGTGGTTGAAACCAGGGGTTGTCAGGCTGATCTAATTATTCACAGGCTTAGACTTTCTCCCCTACTACTCATGGCCCCTCTTTCCGGGCAACGCTCACTACTTTCTCAATAGGTTACAGTATGCTCTTAAGGATTTTATAGTTTTGAACCTAATATGGTTTATCCTCATGCCAGTCCCCTCCCCCATCCCCTACCCCTCACTTCTTTCTACTAGAACGTCTCACTTCTTTCTACTAGTTTGTATAAAGAAAACAGTTATCCTGGTTAAGGGCCACATATGAAGGAAAATATGCGGCGTTCGATTCTCTGTTCTTTTGAGAGTTCACTTAGTAAAATCTGCTCGAAGTCAGACCATTTTTTCCTAAATTTTTTTTTTTGGTTTTTTGAGGTAGGGTCTCGCTCTAGCTCAGGCTGACCTGGAATTCACTATGTAGTCTCAGGGTGGCCTTGAATTCACGGCAATCCTCCTACCTTTGCCTCCCGAGTGCTGGGATTAAAGGCGTGCGCCACTACGCCCGGCTTTTTTTCCTAAATTTCGATATTTCATTTTTCATGTTTTGTTTTGAGACAGGAAAAGGTCTCCCTATGTAGTATATGTTGTTTTATGCAGCCCAGGCTGCCCTTGAACTTGATACTCCTGCCTCAGTCTCCCCAGTGTTAGAGTTACAGGTATGTGGCACTACATCCTGTTTCATTGTTTTTTTAATGAAACATTTATTCAGTTCTCATTTTAAAAATGTCTTTATTATAATTATATACATTGTATAAGCAAATCTTGTGAATATGTTCCCGTTTCCCTCCTTTCTGTCCCCTACCCACTGGGGTCCTTCCTCAGTGCACATACTGGATCTGTCCATAGGATAGGGGGTATGTATTCAGTTCTGATTCTGATTTAAAATGGACAGTATCTTCCTGTATAAAACCATCTTACAAATAGAGTAGACTATACCCTTTAAAGCATACGCTGGTGTACACATTCCCAAATATGGAAATATTGAGAAGGGAACTTCAGGAGAGAAAGGTTTATAGAATAAACTTGACTATATTCAGTAAGTGTAGACTAAAAGAGGGTTCCATTGCCATTTTCTTTTTGGTAAAACATTATTGATTGTTAAATCATGTACCTGCTTGTTTTTGTACTAAAATGTTATTTTCAATGTATATCCTTTATTACATATATCCATTGGACATATGGAAAGCTCTTTGTACTTCAAAATGATTTCTCTTATTTTGGAACTTCTGTGTAATTTTTAATTTTTTTTTTTTAAGAAATGGAACCCTATTCCTGTGACACTTTTGTGGCATTACCTCCAGCAACAGTTGGTAATAGGATTATATTTGGAAAAAATTCAGATCGTCTCTTTGATGAAGTACAAGAAGTAGTTTACTTTCCAGCTGCAATTCATGATAATTTGAGAGAGAATCTTAAGGTAGGTAAAATTCATGATTTGTTAGTAATGGGCTTCTTTAAAAATATAACAAAGTTATTCTATCAATAGATAACAATTGACATGAGACTATAGAAGTTAAAATTCAAGAGTTTGAGTTTTAAAAATAATATGAATCAAAAATAGTCTTCTGGTCTATTTCAATAATTTAGAAGAAGTTGATAAATAAAATTATTATTTCTTGGATCAAATATTTGAATGCTTTTTGTTTGTAAGAATATGCTAAAGGGTTTAAAGTCAGCTATCAAGACTTGGATGCTGTCTCATAGGAACTTCAAGAATAGCAATAAGCTGTATGTGCCACTAACCCCACATAAATTAAGATGATTTAAATACCAAGTCTATTCATGCCATGGTAGCAGAAAAGGAACATTTAATTCATTCTAGGGATTAAGGAATGATTCTCTTAAGAGTTGAAGTTTCAGCTGGAGTTTCACAGATAAAAAGGATTCTATTGGTTTAGAATAAGGCAAAATTATTCCAAACTCTAGAAATAACAGGTTTTTGTATTTTTTTTTTCCTGGGGCTGGGAACATACCCAGAGCCCAGTGCATGCTGGGCAAGCACTCTACCAACTGAGGCACAACAAACCACATAAATGAAAGTTTATGATTCATCCAAACAACGATTAGGTCCTGTGAAAACACAATGCTTTAGAGCAGGAAAGTCCAACCTGTGTCTGGTGGGCCACATGTGTCCCAGGATACCTATGAATGTGCCCAACACATTGGTAGAGGACAGTGTCATGCCGCTGCAAAAGATTGGACACTTCTGCTTTAGAGTCAGTGCCTTTGACAGTACTATTGACAATTTGATTTTTATTAAATTTGATTTTTTTCATCTACTTTCCTTCATAATGGTTGTGTCTTCTGAACAACGTTTTAAATTCTGAATTTTGATAAGTTTTCATTTCTGGTTTTGTGGTCATTGTATTACCTTTCTTTTACAGTGTACTTATATAGAAATTGAACAGGTTCCTGAAACATACGCTGTTGTCCTTAGTCGCCCAGCTTGGTTGTGGGGGGCAGAAATGGGAGCCAATGAGCATGGAGTTTGCATTGGGAATGAAGCTGTGTGGGGAAGAGAAGAGGTTTGTGATGAGGAAGCACTGCTGGGCATGGACCTTGTCAGGTGACTTGTCTTATGCTTTCTTAATTGGGCGCTTGTATACATTGTAACTTCAGAAAGAAAAGTTTCAATATTCGATTTCATCTTACCTGTTTACTTGAAAGAATTTTTACTTTGAATATAAACATTTTCATGAGTATGGAATTGATTAAGAAAAATAAAGTTAATTTATTTTAATCTGAAAGCCTTAATATTTTTATTTTAGGCTTGGCCTTGAAAGAGCTGATACAGCTGAAAAAGCCCTCAATGTCATTGTTGACTTACTAGAAAAATATGGCCAGGGTGGAAATTGTACAGAGGATAGTAAGATGGAATTTAGCTACCACAACAGTTTCCTGATAGCTGATAGGAAAGAAGCCTGGATTCTGGAAACTGCAGGGAAGTACTGGGCAGCAGAAAGAGTACAAGGTACAGACAACATTTTGCAATTTGGTTTATATAGTTATAATGACATAATTGATAAAATATATACTTAAGTACAGCTACTATATTTGCCTTTTGAACTATGAAGTCCATTGCAAAAAAAAAGGAATTAATAGCAGGGCAAAGTTAAAAGTTAGAATGAACTCACAGTGAACAAGAACTACCATGAGCATTCTTGAAAAAGATAAAATGTAGCATTATTTCTGTGCAGAAGCTTTTGGCTGTTTTTTAAAAATATATTATTTTTTTATTATCCATAATGAGTTACATTATTTAGGGGGCAAACAATGAGTTGTTCTCCCCAATGCCCCCCTCCCCATCCCCAATCAGCTGGCTGTTTTTTTTTTTTTACTGCTTTCCTCTTTTTAATAACTAACTCATTATTTCTTCCTGGAGGTGAAGAAAAGTGAATTGTGCTGGGGATGTGTTTTGGGGTCAGTGTCTAGACCAGATATATTGATACAGTAGTGATATAAAAGTTGATGTCACTGAGTAAACAATGCAGTTTGATTGCTTTAGAATTGATTTTTCCTCATGACTTATTTAATTATATAATCCTCTTTATATTTCAAGTAAGGAAATCCAGAGATAAAAAGTGATGTAAGCTAGTGAGTAAAAGACTTGGAATTTTCATCTCATTCTCAGCTCAGAGTTAAAGGATGCTAAAAACATGCTTCTTGTGTAAGTACCTCTTGGACCTTGTAGGTTTACTAAGGAGATTAAGATACCCATGTAAAGACACTAAATAGTCTCTGAATGATACAGATCCATAGATGCTATAAACATTAGAGGAAGGAAAGGTCGTTGTGATCTGGAAGAGTTCAGAAAGACTTCTTGAAAGGAGGCTTGAACTATGGACGGTTTGGATGTCATATTTCAAAATTGGTCATTGCCAGTTGTTTTCATGGGATTTTTTTTTTTATGTAGGGTCCTGTCTAGTCCAGGCTGACCTGGAATTCACTATGTAGTCTCAGGATAGCCTCAAACTCAGAGAGATCCTCCTACTTCTGCCCCCCGAATGCCCGGATTAAAGACATGTGCCATTATGCTTTTAAAATAATTTACTCCTTATACTTTATAAATTTTTATTAATAAAAATTAAAATTCAATTTAGGGGCTGGGGAGATGGCTTAGGAATTAAAGGCACTTGCTTGCAAAGCATGCTGGCTTGGATTTGATTCCCTAGTACTCACATAAAGCCACATATACAAGGTAGTGCAAGCATCTTGAATTAACTTGCCATGGCTAGAGGCTCTGGTGCACCCAGACTCATCCACTCACTCTCTCTTTCCCAAGTAAGTGTATTAAAATATTTTAAAAATTTAAATTTAAAAACATAAATTCAGTTTAGTTCACTTTCTTATAATGCTAATTGCTTGATTATGTCATGAGCACTTTTACTTTATTAAATGTGTGACTTGAAGGAGAAATTAGTAAATATATTCTGTTGAAAAAAAATCACCTGGTCATGCAAAATGGACACCTTCACTTGGCCTGTCTACTTGTAGATTAACTTTGCTGCTGATTTCTCTCAATTAATCTCTCAATTAATAAATGAGCTCAAGAACTAAACTGTTGTTTTGAATGCTCTCAATACAAAGAAATGATATGTCTGAGATGATAAATATGTCAATTACCTGGATCTGGTCATTACACACTATATAACTGTATTGAAGTGCCACATTGTATGAACATAGATATTTGTGATTACTATGTGTCTTTAATATATATATTAATTTTTAAAAGATCAAAGTTATTAAACATAGGTAATTATTAGGTAGAAAAATTTAATTCTGTTATGACTTTTTTATACTAAGAATATCCTATATATGACTTCATTAGGGTGATAATTGATTTGCATATGACAGATATTTCAATCAATTTTAAAACATCCCTTTTAATTTATCATATTCTGTATCATCTTTAGAGCATATTTTTATTGTTTTTATATATTGTATTATGGTTGAAGTGTTTATGAAAAAAAGAATTGGATTATGACTTTGTACCACAGTGTTTTTAGAATTCTTGTTGTTATGGTTTGAGTGTGAAATGTCTTCCATGTGTTTGAACATTGGGCCCCAGCTGGTGACACTATTTTAAGAGGCTGAGGAACTATAGGAGGTGGGGTCTTTCTAGAGGAAGTGGGGTCTTTCTAGAGGAAGTGGGTTACCAGTCAGCAGGCCTTGAAGTTTATAGACTGGCCCTGCTTCCATGACCTTCTCTTTGCTTCCTGAACTGCCCAGATGTCTGTGAGTTCCTGCTGTCTAATTTTCCCCAACATGAGCCAAAATATATTCTTCCTCCCTGATATTGCTTCTTTCATGTATTTTATTGTGATGAGAAAAGTCACAAACATACATTTCTCTTTTAAATTTATGACTTAAAAAAACTAATTCATAGAAAAGATTAATATCTGTCTAGAATATTTTTTAACTTTTTATTGATAGTTTCCATAATTATAGACCATAAACCATTATGATTCACTTCCTCCCCACCCTCCCTCATATCTCTTCCCCCTCTCAATTAGTCTCTGTTTTGTTTCAGTGTCATCGTCTTTTCCACCCATAATGTGTAGGTAGTGTCAGGCACTGCAAAGTCATGAATATCGAGGCCATTTTGTGTCTGGAAGTTTGCGTTGTAAGTAGTCCTACCCTTCCTTTGGCTAGAATATATTTTTTTAAACTGTCAAAAATCAACAGTCAGGCCAGGTGTGGTGGCACACGCCTTTAATCCCAGCACTCAGGAGACAGAGGTAGGAGGATTGCTGTGAGTTCAAGGCCACCCTGAGACTACATAGTGAATTCTAGGTCAGCCTGGGCTAGAGCGAGACCCTACCTTGAAATACCAAAAAAAAAAATATAAAAAAAAAATCAACAGCCAACAGTCCAGTTAGAAACCAGGCAGAAGATAGGAAGAGGCTTCTAATTTAAGGGAGATATAGAAATCAAATAATAATGTGAAATGAGCCTGGCGTGGTGATGCATGCTTTTAATCCCAGCACTTGGGAGACAGAGAGAAGAGGATCTCTGTGAGGTCAAAGCCACCCTGAGACTACATAGTAAATTCCAGGTCAGTCTGGGCTAAAATAAACCCTACCTCAGGGTAAAAAACAAAAACTAAAGAAAGAATGTGAAATGATGTTCAGTATTAGCTATTAGGGAAATGCAAATGAAAACCACACATCACTTTACCTCTATAGAATGGCTGAAGAGAATGTGGCTATTAAGCCAAGCATGGCCACCACCTCTGATCCCAGCAGTTGGAGGCAGAGGTATGGGGATCACTGTGAGATCCAAGTAAGCCTGGGCTAGAGTGAGACTACCTCAAAAAACCCTGAAAAACAAACAAACAAACAAAACCAATATGGATAATGAATTATACATTCTTTATAAAAATATTCAGCTAATTATATGGTTAACAGTTTGCTTCTTAAAAACAGGTAAACATGTACTTAATCCATTTGCATGTCTGTTCATTTTCCCCAAATAAGTAAAAACTTAATTTTCATACAAAATATGTACACAAATATTTATAGCACTATTGTAGTCATCTCCACATTGCTGGGACAAACATCCAACCAGACACAGTTTATAGGAGAAAGGGTTTTATTTCAGTTTACACATCCAGAGGAAACTCCATTAATGGCAGAAAAAGCTGCTTACTTCCATAAATCTAAGCAAAGCAGAGGAAAACAACTAGACCATATGCAAACACCACCAGCAGCAAAACACAAAACCTGCGAGAGCTCAAACTGCTTTCTCCACACCTTTGGTCTAGAAACAGATCTGTCCCCAAACATACCTTAGGGCTGGACCCCAGTGTCTGCCCCCAGTGACACCTCCTCCAGCCAGCTGCTGATACTTCAGCAGGAAGTTTAACCTTAATCAAAACTACCTGAGGCTATGGGGGAACATACATTCACATTCAAACCACCACAAATAGCTTTATCCTTGTTGACTTAAAACTGGAAGTAACTAAGATGTCTTTTAACTTTTGAGCGGCTAAATACACTGTTATACATGACTACAATGAAACACTACTCAGTAATCAAAAGGAATGAGCTATAGGTTAATAAAATAGATGACTCTTCAGAGAATTATGCTGAGTAAAAAAGCTAAAAGGCTTTATTCTCATATAACTTTTAGTGACATTTAGAGCATAGACGTGAAGTTAGCGAAATGTTAGGGAAGGAGAATATGTGGATTTGGCTATGAAAGGGTACATGAGAGATCTCTGTGGTAGAAGTATTCTTTTTCTTGATGGTATCAATACCAACATTGTGATAGTTGTGATAGTCTATCATTACTGAGCAAAGTATATAGTATCTGCTGTGGTCACCTTCCCTTTGCTGGGACAAAACACCCAACCAAAAGCAGCTGATGGGAGGAAAGTTTTTATTTTAGCTTACAGTCTCTAGGGGAAACTCCAAGATGTCAGGGGAAAGCATGGCATGAGCAGAGGCTGGGCATCATCTCTGCCGCAGCAGGTGGAGAACAGCTGCAGGAGAGTGAGCCAAGTTCTGGCTATAACTCCTGTAAGCGTGCTCCCAGAGTGTAAGTACCGCGCACAAGTGGAGCGGCTTGCTCCCAATAACACAGCTCCACCAGCAAGGCTCCAACTTCCAAACTGCAACCAGCTGAGTACCAAGCATTCAGAACATATGAGTTTTTATTGGGGTCATCATATCTAAATCACTATGGTGTCTCTCTAGAGTACATCATGTAACTGCATATAATACTATAGTTATCTCAAAGTTTAATTTTAAAATTGAATTTCTCTTTCAGAATATGCAATAAATATACATGGCACAGAATTTAGAAGTCTATATTTACATTTAAATGGTGACTAAGAAAGATAATGCAGAGATAGTTGATGCTAAATGTAAATTTCCTTCTCCCTCTCTTTCTTTGAAAATAGAGGGAGTCCGCAATATTTCCAATCAGCTTTCTATATCAACCAAGATTGATCGGGAGCACCCAGACATGAGGAACCATGCTAAGCAGAAAGGCTGGTGGGATGGTAAAAAGGAGTTTGATTTCGCTGCAACATATTCTTATCTTGACACTGCCTTGATGATGATGTCATCAAACAGATTCTGTGAGGGCTACAAGCTTCTGAATAAACACAAAGGTAATTTTTGCAATTTGGTATCAGAATGACAAGTTACTTTTTGTGCAGTTATAATGTGGGAGTGATAAAATCTGTTTTTTTAAATATATTTATTTATTAGAGAGAGATAGAGAGACAGAGAATGGGCACAACAGGGCCTTCAGCCACTGCAAATGAACTCCAGACACATGCGCCCTCTTGTGCATCTGGCTTTACATGGGCACTGGGGAACTGAACTCAGGTCCTTCTGCATTGCAGGCAAACGTCTTAACTGCTAAGACATCTCTTCAGCCCTAAAATCTGTTTTGAAGAAATATATTTAGTAAAACTGAAAGTATCAGTCTGTAAGCTATTTTTAAAAATATTTTATTTATTCATTTTCAAGCAGAGAGAGAGAGAGAGAGAGAGAGAGAGAGAGAGAGAGAATGGAGAATGAGAGAACGAACCAGGGTCACCACCTTGTGGGTCTGGCTTATATGGATACTGGGGAATTGAACCAGGGGCCTTAAGCACTGGAGGCAAGTGCCTTAACCACTGAGCCATCTCACCAGCCCTGTAAGCTATTTTTGAGATGTGAGAAAATATACAAGTGTCAGAAGAACTCTTAAAAGTGTATGTGGCTCAAGAAGGGAAACCATCCCTGGTGTTCTAGACATGTGATTATGAAGGGGACTCCCTGGAAGAGATTGCCTAACCCAGTAGATCAGGAAAGGAATCTCTTGAAATAGAGTAGGAATGCATGGGTTTACCTCCAAGCTGCACATAACAATAGAGCTTCAAAATACATGAAGCAAACCCCATAGAACTGAAAGTAGTAGACAGTTCCGTAACTCTGGCTAGAGACTAATACTCTCTAGTAACAGAAAAATAAGCAAGGCTATTTGGACTCAGCTTGACATGACTGACTTGAGTCATCTTTAGTCGTAACTTCATGATTGCTCCTGTGTAACCCTAAGAGGTTTTCCATGAGTAATTTCCTAGTACACTATAAATAAAACTATTAGAATGGTGTGTGGAACTTTCTAATAGGACCCTGGTACCAAAAGAGCCAGAAATGTGCCTAAAGTCTGATATTAGCTTGAAATAAACCACTAATTGATATTTATAGACTGTTATATGACAACAATGAAATTTTTTTATCAAGTACACGTGGATAATACACCAAGGTAGAAAATATTCTGAGTCATAGAATAAATCTTAACAAATTTAGAAAGAATGTTTTAAAATAGCCTCTATGGGCTAGAGAGATGGTTTAGGGGTTAAGGCATTTGCCTGAATAGCCTAACAACCCAAGTTCAATTCCCCAGTACTCACGTAGCCAGATGTATCTGGAGTTTGTTTGCAGCAACTAGAGGCCCTGGCACGCTCATTCTGTCGGTTTCTCTTCTATCTTTCTGCTTGCAAATAAACAAATGAAATATTTTTTTAAAAAATGGCTTGTCTTTATTTTCTCTTAATATCTAATTCAGTGTCTTTCACTAGTATGTTGTGTAGGCTTAATAAGTGTTAAATAAGTTAACAAGGTATTGCTGTTTGAATTAAATTGTAACTTGTAAATAGCCTAATAAATAGTTCCTTATTGTATACTTTTTTCTAGCAATACATTTAAAGGGTCAGGAAATAAAGTTAACGGTTAATCTCTTAAAAATGGATACCAAGTGGCTGGGAAGATTGAGCAAAGCACTTGCTTGCAAGCCTGTAGGGTCAGCACCCATGTAAAGCTGGATACAAAGTGATAATTGTGGCACACATGCACTTACACAGGCATACTCATGCATGTACATTTTTAAAATGAAAACCAATAACACACAAGATGGAAAGGAATGAGCTATTTGTTTCAGTTTATAAATCAACTAGCCACTGCTTTGAAATGATTAATTTTGTCATATTTAACTATAAAATAACTGAATCACAGACTTGAAATGCATACATGCATATAGTAGTGAATATAGCCAACATGAGCCTTATTTTTTTCAAGTGTGAAGTACAGTTCATCCAGCTTTCTGTGCTTTGCCAAAAGAATAAATGTCTTTCTAATAGTTCCATAGGAAATTGTCTACTAGAACATTATAGTTAAATTTTCCTATGATTTTTCTAGATAGAAGAGCCTACCTCTCTTCTTTCCAACTATTCCTGCCTGATAGCTATTAGATGTGCTGCATGTATATCCAAATTGTATCTATATTCACTCATGTATTTTAAATAACTAGTTTAAATTGCAATGAAATTGTACCCTGTGTTTTGCATTCATTTTGCTGAACCTTTCCACTGCAGTCTCGGTACTTATTCAATGCTTGCTAGTGGATTACTTATAGCTATCCTGCTCAAGTGATCATGTAAATCCTCCTTTCATTTTGAGAATTGTAGGTTTTATAATACCTGTGTTATCACAGTGTTATGGTTCTGACATTGTTTTTTATTAAAACTTGCCATTTGCAGGAATTTAGACTTGAATCATTTTTAAAATCTCACTAGGCGTTAAAGCTTTGTGTCTGATAGGTAGGTATGAATGGCAAGGTTTTTTTTTTTTTTGCTTTATGTTGAGCTTAATATTAAGGTCTTTTAAAAAATCTGTATCCCCCTTTAAGTTTTTCAAGATTAACCAAAATATATAGCTCCTGTAACAAGTTGTTTGTGAATTCAGTAAGTTATTTTTCTTGAACTTGATGCCATGGCTGTATTAGTAGGAGACTACATAAGAGAATATAGATTTGTTTAACCCGTTACCATTAACATAAAATGGTTGGTGGTTTACATGATTAACTGATGGTAGAACAGTAGATTTTTCATATGTAAGTCAGTTTTTTCTAATTCGAAACATCACAAAATCATAATTTAGGTACAGACTTGTGAGGTTTTTCCTGTAACCCCCATATTATGAGAATGAAGGGAGATTCTTGCCTTTCAGATCTTCTTTGTCTGTACATGCTAACTAAGCACATGCACTGTATTGACTATATTTCCAGCCCCAGTTACTGTAGGTTTAGGAGAGAGGAAAGAAATATTTGTGGTCAAGCATATTAAATGAGAGTTATTTGTTTCCTTAGAACTAATTGTAATGCAATAATTAAACATTTCCACATAACGTATCCGAATATATCTGATGACAGAAACTATGTTTTGCAATTTTGTGTGTGTGTGTTTATGTGTGTGTGTGTGGTGAGTGCATGTGTGTGCAAATGTGTGCACCCCACGTGTTGTGGTGGGCAAAGGAAAACATTGGACAAATATTCTCTTACATAAATACATTTATTTGTATATTTCCTTAAAACAGGTCTCTTCTTCAACTCTGCGCTACTGTCCATCAGTGAGCCCATGAGTCTTTGGTATCTGCCTCCCGTGCACTGGCTAGACCTAGCTTTTTATATGGTTTCTAGGGAGTCCAACTTGGCAGTTTCCAGCCTAAGAGGCTTACATGCTTAATCAGAAAGCACTCTTAACCACCGAGTCATCTCCCCAGCCCATATTTTTCATGTTTTAAAGCTGTCATTACAATATGGATTTACCATGTTCATTGATTGCTATTAGGAAATTGGTTCAACTTCAGGGTAGAAAGGCTAATGTATTTGATAAATGGGAGGCATAATGGTAGGCTAGTTAAAAGCCTACTGTTGGCTGTGAAGGATTCCTTGATATTAAACTGACCTCCTTTCAAGGGTAAGTATGAGAGGGAAAGCCCAAGCTTGAAGGCATGGACACATACCCAAAACAGCTTCAATGGAAGAAATTAAGAAAAGACTGCTTTATACTAGAATGAGCCTTTGTTTGTTTTTTTTTTTCTTTTTTTCTTTCATGCTGAAGATTGAATCCAGGACATCACACATGCTAGGAAAGTGCTCTATCACTGAGCTGCATCTCCACCCCAAGAACCTTACTTTTTGTGTTACTATCCTTGAAACTGCTAACTTCTACTCAGCATGTATACAGGGCAAAACAGAGAAATTAAATGGATAGTAATTGCTTACCTTAAAAGATAATCAGAGATCTTGCCAATCTTATGTGGCCTTAGGACAAAACTTAAATTTGAAGACCAACCAAGATGAAGGGAATACCTGGGCCACACTAAATGAAAAATTGACTTTTATCTTCTTATGACCAGTAGCCTGTATAGCAGCAGGGCTGCTGCAAAACCACTGTGCTTGGATTTCATGTCGCATGGGGCCACAGCTGCCATAGGGGAGAGTAAGGCAGGCCCTGTTCTGGAGCACAGGACTCCTCTGGTGACTGACTTTTTGTTTCAAGGATAGATGACAACTTTGCTTAGGTTTCCTTAGATTCGATGACAGTGAAGGGCACTTCTTCACAACTTTTCTTCCCTATTAAACTCAGGCTCAGACTTACATCAGTCTTGTGGTTCTATAGCTTCTCCTGATTTCTCCTGCAGTTTGTCTTATAGCCATTTTATCTTTTATTCTTATGTACTTATTTGCAAGGAGAGAGAGAGAATATATGGGTGTACCAGGGCCTCCAGCCACTGTAAAGGAACACCATCTGGCTTTACATGGACACTGGGGAATCAAACCTGGGTCATTAGGCTTCGTAGGCAAGTGCCTTACTCACTGAACCATCTCTCCAGCCCAGCCATTTTCTCTAAAATGCTTTACCTACTAGGAACGGTGTTGTCTCAGTATCCTGTGCAAACATAAAATGAGGAGATCCTATAAGAAAACAGGGAAAATGTAGGTACATTCTTTTTTTTTTTAAAAAAAGCAAACTTGATTTTAGTTACCTGTCAGCTTGAAAGAAGCAAGGATTGAAGGAAGCAATGACAGACAGTGGAAGGAATGAATATTCTATATGAATCCTAGATGGTGCTCCAGTTACAAAGGTTTCATAGAAAACCAAAAGTAGTCTCAAAAATAATGACCCCTGAACTGTTGATAAAATTAGTCTTCAAGCATCGTTCCTGTTCAGCACTACTTTTCCATCCTCTTTGCTCTTAGCATGTTGTTGTGCAATCTCTTAATGGTTATTAAATATTCATAATATAAATATACAAAATTAAGCTCTTGTAAAATGCATGTTATCAAGAAATACATTAAATTAATTTTGGATTACTGCACTAAGATTCATATGAAGCCAATGTCCAATAAAAATCAGATAGAGAGGGGCTAGGGAAATTGCTCAGTGGTTAAAGACGCTTGCTTGGAAAGCCTGCCAGCTTGGGTTAAATTTCTACAGCTACCCACTTAAAGTCAGACTGCATTTGTTTTTGGTGGCAAGAGACCCTGGAGTACATGCACACGCATACACACACATGCAAATAAATGAATTTTTAAGAGACTCAGATAATAAGACCTCTTAATTGCTGAAGAGAATACTGAGGATAATAATATGACTAAATACCTCAAAAGAAAATGACTTGAAGATTAAAAGATTAAGAGAGAGACTTGAGGAAATTGATGTAGTCCTTAAGTATTTTGGGAATTTTAGATTGTGCATTAACGGTTAAAATGGAATTTTCTGAAAATGTTGCTGTAAAAATTACATTTCACTCATGCTTTGTTCTGAAAATAAGGTTTAGATTTTTAATCTAAATTTTAACTATAAGCGTATATCAATTTGTTTCTGTATTATTTTTATTTAAAACTCTGTCAATCCTTTACACTCCACTATTCGCCATAAAATTTTGATTCTCATTTTAAATGTGTTACTTCAAGTAGCTCTTTTCTGGTACCAATTTTCTTTCAATAATGAGAATTTCTCAGATTCATTCAAAAGAAAAGTTAAACTATTCCAAAACTTTTCAGTGACCTTCAATAAATTGTTAAGTGGTTACTTAAGTTGAGATCAGATCAGGGGACTTTCACTTCTTCATATTTCCAGATCTCTATCTGTATACCTGGATGGATGGATATTCTCAGATGTCTATCATCCATCCATCCATCCATCCATCCATCCATCCATCCATCCATCCATTTATCTATCTATCTAATCTATTTATCTATGAATGAATGGACTGACAGAAAGATGGAAGGAAATACTGTCTATAGAAAATTTATAATCTAATGATAGAACTAGGAGCAATAATGACAGAAGATCAAGAATGCTATATATAGAGATGGAGAGGAAATGGTAATTTCATTTGAGCTTAGTGGTAACTTTTTTTGTTTGTTTGTTTAGTTTTATTTTGTTTTTCAAGATAGGATCTTGCTCTAGCCCAGGCTGACCTGGAATTCACTATGTAGTCTCAGGGTGGCCTCAAACTCACAGTGATCCTCCTACTTTGGCTTCCCAAGGGTTGGGATTAAAGATATGTGTCAACACATCTGGCCCTAGCATAACTTTGAAATTTTTTATTTTTATTTATTTTCGAGCAGAAAGATAGAAAGACAGACAGAATGGGGATGCTAGGGGCTCCAGCTGCTGCAAATGAACTCTGGATGCATTCATCATATTATGCATCTGGCTTTATGTGAGTACTGGGGAATTGAACTCAGGTCCTTTGGCATTGTAGGCAAGCACTTTAATTGCTAAGCCATCTCTCCAGCCCCCTAGCATAACTTATAATTAGAAGGAATTTTAATTTGATTCAGGAAGAATTGAGAGTGACACGTTTTACAAAAGAGACTAATGATATGTGAGCTTACCAAGCAGGATTGTTTTTTTATATTTTTATTTATTTGCAAGCGGAGAAAGAGAATGAGAATGGGTGCAGCAGGGCCTAGTGCCACTGCAAATGAACTCCAGACACATGTGCCACTTTGTGTATCTGGCTTTATGTGCTGGAATTGAACTCAGGCTATCAGGCTTTGCAAGCAAGTGCCTTTAACTGCTGAGCCATCTCTCTAGCCCCAATTATTGCTTTTTTCACACTTTGTTCTGAGCCATATATTTGCCTATGGATATGTACAGTAAAGAGCAGAGCTGTCTGAAGACATCAGTAGCTCTTTAAATTTTATGGTTATGCTTTCCAAATACTGATTTCTGAGGCCCTCATAACCCATGGCATGGCTTTACTAGAAAAATAAAATAGATGCTCTTCTATTTTACTATTTTTCTCAAACAATTTCTTAAAATATTAAACCTTAAATATGGGAGCATAAAACAGAATATAATCATACATGTTTAAAACTTCAAAGTCATTGAACATGTCTGTCCAAATTCTATAATCAATGATATGTTTTTCTTCATTCATTCTTAAGTTCCAGCTTATATTTCCACATAGAGTTATTATTTAGCAAGAAAATATTATGTAAAACATAATTCATTAATTTGTAAAACTCATCTTGCATATCAGAAAACTATAATATTTTCTTAATATTTGGTTCCCAGAACAAATAGACTCATATTTGGTTCTCGGAATGAATAGACTCAGATAATGATTATTGCTATTATTTCTTTATTGTTGACAAAATATGCTATGAAAGTTCAGAGTGGTGGCTCATGCCTACAATCCTAGCACCTGAGAGGCTGAGACAGGAAGATTGCTGAAAGTTTGAGGCCAACCTGGCCAACAGAATGAATGAGTTGCAAGCCTGCTTGGGATGTAGTGTTAGACCTTGTCTCATAAGATAAATAAAAAATTCTGTAATGGCAATAAGATTAATTGCATTTTATACTATTCTTTTTTTATTCAGAAGTTTTTAACTGCTAGGATGGTTTTGAGGCTTTGCTTTTTTTTTTTGTTTTTTGTTTTTTTGAGGTAGGGTCTCACTCTAGTCCAGGCTGACCTGGAATTCACTATGTTATCTCAGGGTGGCCTTGAACTCACGGCAATCCTCCTACCTCTGCCTCCTGAGTGCTGGGATTAAAGGCGTGCACCACCACGCCCGGCTTGCTTATTTTTTATTTAAAAGAAAATATCTTCCTTCTGATAGTAACATGAGTCTAATTGCAGTTAATACAAAATTGTTTATAGTATCTTTAATTTATACCAAGATCAATTTGTCATGTTCTATACTATTAATAGAAAAAGCAATGTGTTTGTAAAGTATCTATCATATTAATTCCTATTTGATTTATTATTATTATTATTTCCTTAGGAAACATAACTCTTTTAAAAAATATTTTACTTATTCAGGAAACATAACTTTTGAAACAATGATGGAAATTCTTCGTGATAAACCAAGTGGCATTAATATGGAAGGAGAATTCCAGACCACAGCAAGCATGGTTTCTGTTTTACCTCATGATTCCAGTCTTCCCTGCATCCACTTCTTTACAGGAACTCCTGATCCCGAGAGGTGAAGACACCATCTAATGCAGAATTATTATACTAATGATTTTGTGAGGCTAAACTTTTATTATACAAATAATACTATAAATTTTTTTCTTTTAAAAAATTTATTTGGAAGGGGAGAGAGAGAAAGAGAGAAAATGAATGGGCACATCAGGGCTTCTTGATGCTGCACAAGAACTTCAAACACATGTTCCACTTTGTGCATCTGGCTTTATGTGGGTCAGGGCAAGCAGGCACCTTAACTGCTGAGCTATCTCTCGAGACATCCATCTCTCCACTATAATGTTTAAATGTAATTTCTGTTTTGATTTTAGTTTGAAATTTTCATGTCTGTATAACTGTTCTGATTTTTATGGGAAGAAAGTTTAATAGGTTTTTCTGTTTGTTTTTTGCTTTTATTTTAATTTTTTAGTTTTTTAAATAGGGTCTCTCTCTAGCTCAGGCTAACCTGGTATTCATTATGTAGTTTCAGGGTGGCCTTGAAGTCAAGGTGATCCTCCTACCTCTGCCTCCCAAGCACTGGGATTAAAGGCCTGTGCCACCATGCCTGGCTGTTAATAGGTTCTTTACACAGTTATCCTTACTCCTTTTCCCACAAATATATTTAACATTGTCAAGAAAGGAAAGTAGATAGGTTTTTTTTCTTAGATTTTAGACGTTACAATATGATATGATTAATTACATATAGTAGGTAGATTAAATGATACCTGTGCTAAATTTACTTATGCACTTCTATATATAAAAACACATACATGTAAACCTTAAAATATTAACAACTCAAGTTATATATGGTTAGGGTTTTTGTAGACTATTGTGGGGTCAGCCTTCTCATTGCTGCACAGAAAGAACCCAATCAAAAGCTGCTTGTGGAGGAATGGGTTTATTTTGGCTTACAGACTCGAGGGGAAGCTCCATCATGGCTGGGAAAAGGATGGCATGAGCAGAGGGTGACATCTCAGCCACAGCACTGCAAACAGCGGCAGGAAGGTGTGCCAAACACTGGCATGGGGAATCTGGCTATAACACCCATAAGCCCGCCCCCAACAACACAGCTCCAACAAGGTTCCAATTCCAAAACTTCCATCAGCTGGGGATCAAGCCTTCAGAACACATATATTTGTGGGGGACACCTGGATCAAAGTATCACAACTATCTTAAGTCATTAGTATTTCTTAGAAGGCTTAATTTATGTTACATTTAGAAACATTTTATAGTCATTATTCCTTAACTTTAGTTTTTCATGTTATTTGTTTAGTATATATTCAATACCAGAAATTTCAGAGTCTCTGAAGGGTAGTTTCAAAAGGATGGAAAAAAAAAACATGTCTCACTAACACTGGTGCTGGTTTTCACCCAAAGTCATCATTGTCAATCTAATATTGTGGATTGTTCTTACTTAGTAAATGGTAAACTTTTAGTTCTCTGGCTCTGTTAATGTACCAGTTCCTCTGATAGGTTTGTGGGAATACAAAGCTAAATAAAGCATTGTCCCCCCCACACACCTTGCCTAAATATGCCATAGAGATGAGCTCAAGAATAATATGGCAAGAGACAATAAGTATGTAGCATTATTAATAGAAATTTCAATGAGAAATAATAATAATACTGAATATTTTTATATTTTGACATGCAAGTTCAATGAAATTCTCTCTTCTAGATCTGTTTTTAAGCCTTTCATATTTGTGCCCCATATTTCACAACTATTGGATACAAGATCACCAACATTTGAACTCGAAGGTACAGTTAAAAAGAAGTCACACTTTAAGCCTGACAGAAGACACCCACTGTACCAAGAACACCAACAGGCATTGGAAGTAATAGATAATAATGAGGTATGGTTAGATTATACTCTTTGCTGTATTTTTAAGAATGGTTTAAAGTGTGATTCAATTCATACTTCAAATTTTGAAGTATTAGCTTTCTTCTTGCATTAAAAATAAGTTTGGAAATAGTTTAGATGTTCAAATTATAAAAAAGCTGTAATACTTTTTACCTTTTGTTAAGAACATATATATATATGTATATATGTATATATATATATATATATATATATATATATATATATATATATATATATATATATATATATATATATATATATATATATATATATATATATATATATATATATATATATATATATAGTGGGCTGGAGAGGTGGATTGCTCGGTGGTTAAGGTGCTTGCCTAAGGAGTCTAATGACCCTGGTTCAATTCCCCAGTACCCACGTAAAGCCAGATGCACAAAGTGGTACATGCATCTTGAGTTTGTTTACAGCTGCTAAAGGCCCTGGTGTGCCATTTCCTCTCTCTCAATCTCTCTCTGCCTCTTTCTCTCAAATAAAATTTAAAAATAATATGTATATTATGACTATTTTGGAGAAATTTAAGATTTTACCCATAATAATAGTTAATAGTCAGTGGAACACTTATTATATGCAATTTCATCTAGGTTGTCCAGTCTTTACTGTCACTTGATGAGGAAGGTACTATTATATTAAGATTTTGAGACAGGAGCTACATAATTTGTTTAGTATATATTCTATATCAGAATTTGCTGTCTCTGAAGGGCACTTGGTTTTCTTACATAACGTTCGTGTGTGTGTGTGTGTGTGTGTGTGTGTGTGTGTGTGTGTGTGTGTGTGTGTGTGTGTGTGGTGTATGCACATGAGCGTGCAGATATGTGCTGCAGCGCCCAGAGGAGAACTGGTACTCTTCTTTATCATTCAACATGGGAGTCTCTCCCTGAGCCAGAGCTGCCATTTTTGCTCAGCAAACCCCTGAGATTCTTTGGTCTCCAATACTTCTGAGAACTAGGGTTACAGACTTGCATGACCACACTTAGTTTTTGGGTTTTTTTTCTACGTTTCTTTTTTTTCTCCCATTTTTTCCCTTTATCCTCCCTCCGCCCATCTCCTTTCCACTGAGCTCCTTCTTCCCAATGAGTGCCTCTCCTATTTTGATGTCATTTTTCTTTGCTCTCCTCCATCAACTGGCATGCTGATGGGCCCAATGTGATGCAGGTCTTGAGTAGGTAACAGTGCTCTGTGGTCATGAATGCAAACACCACTTTGTGTCTGGAAGACAGTGCTCCAAAGCACTCCTCATCTTGTGGCTCTTGTATTCTTCACAATGGTCCCTGAGCCTTGGATAGCATGATAGAGACGTGTCATTTAGAGGTAAACCCTCAACTGTCACTTCTCAGCACATTGATGAGGTTTGAGTTTCCCCAGTGGTCACTGACATCTGAAACCATAAGTGAGAGCAGCATTAATATGTGAGTATAAACATATTTAGAAGGTAATTTGGTGGAACAATATATCCATTCAGCTAAACAATAGTAATAGCTACCCCCTTAGGGCTTATGACCTTCCTAGCCCTAGCCTTTTGACTAGGTTCACTACAGAGTGAGTTCCAGACCAGCCTGAGCTAGAGTGAGATCCTGTTTCAATATAAAAGAAAAGGGGGGATGGAGAGATGGCTCAGTGGTTAAAAGCTGGCCCAGGTTCAATTCCCCAGATCTACATAAAGCCTGATGCCCAAAGTGGTGCAAGTGTCTGGAGTTTGTTTACAGCAGCAAGAGACCCTGATGCACCCATACACTCTCTGCCAGTAAATAAATAAAAATTGAAAAGAAAAAAAAGTGATTAAGATACTATAGACAAAATAAGATATTTTTTACAAGAATAACAGTTGCTCAATATTTTAAAACTGAGGATTTGAGAAAATCAATGTATCATTTGAAATCTCCAGAAAAAAGCAGATGTTTATTTTATGGCATAGACTAAGATAATTTTCAAAAATATTTTACTTAGCTGTGTGTGGTGGCACACACCTTTAATCTCAGAGCTCAGGAGGCAGAGGTAGGAGGATCACCTTGACTTCCGAGGCCACCCTGAGACAGCATAGTGAATTCCAGGTCAGCCTGGGCTAGAGCGAGATCCTACCTTGAAAAACAAAAACAAAAAAATATTTATTTGCAAGGGAAGAAGGGAAGAGAAAGAGAGAGAGAAAAAGTGAGAGAGAGAGAGAGAGAGAGAGAGAGAGAGACACACACACACACAGACACACACAGACAGACAAAATTTTGTGCCAGGGCCTCTAGCCACTGGAAACAAATGCCAGATTCATGCACCACTTTGTGCATATGGCTTTACATGGGTACTGGGGAATTGAACCCAGGTCATTAGGCATTGCAGGCAAGCACCTTAACCACTGAACCATCTCTCCAGCACCCCGAAAGATAATTCTATAGGATACTGTATTCTTTCAGCTCTCCCTATTCTTTCCCCTAACTCCAGAAGAACAGATAAAAATAAATTGAAGGTCTATTTAAAGGCAGGCAACAATTCACTTTCTACAATGAAAAAAAATTAGCTTTTCTAATCTCTTTTACCACCTGCTGATTTTCCTTTCTACCACTGAGCTAAAATCCCTAGCCCTCTTTTTACTTTTTATTTTCAAAAATATTTATTTGTAAGGAGAGAGAGAACAAGAATGGGTGCTCCAGGGCGTCATGCCACTGCAAATGAACTCCAGATGCATGTACTAATTTGTGCATCTGGCTTTATGTGGGTACTGTGGAACTGAACCCTGGACCAGCCTTTAACCAGCCGTCTTCCTAGGCCTATGTTACAGTTTTTTCCTAATCTTAATTGTTTGACATTTAACTTCTGTCAAAAAAAAATTTTAATTTAAGCCAGGTGTGGTGGTTCACACCTTTAATCCCAGCACTAGGGAGGCAAAGGTAGAAGGATCGCTGTGAGTTCAAGGTCACCCTGAGACTACATAGTGAATTCCAGGTCAGCCTGGGCTACAGCAAGACCCTAACTCAAAAAATTTTAAATTCAGGAGCCTGGAGAGATTGCTAAGTGATTAAGGTGCTTGCCTGTAACCTGATGACCCATGTTCAATTCCCCAATACTCACATAAAGCCAGATGCACAAGAGGCACATGCATCTGGAGTTCCTTTGCAGTGATTGGAGGCCCTGGCACTCCCATTCTCTCTGTTTTTCTTTTCTCTCTTTCTGCTTGAAAATAAATAAAATTTCATCACTTGTATTTGTTGTTTCCTTTAAGGCATCTTGATTTCATGCTTCAAAAAAATTGCCTCACTTCAAAATAAATGCAACGCCTATAGATTCTTTCAGTATGTGTGTAAGCTTTTTACAAACTCTTTAGTTCTTGGGCATGGGAGGTAGCTCAGTAAGTGAAGTGCTTGTTTTGTAAGCATGAGGACCTAAGTTGCAAGCAGAGACAGACAGAAGAGAGACAGAGAGAATGTGAATTCAATTCCCAAAACCCCCCTACACACACACACAAATTGCTACTTTCCGGAAGAGTCAATAGACCTTTTCACTTTCTTGAAACAAAGAGCAAGCCATAGAGAAAACATGTTTTTATTGCTTTTCTTCTTGACTGTTACTGTTCTGCTTCTTTAGTCTGAAGATGGCCATTGACTACTTTGTTTTCTGGTGCTGGGGATTGAACCCAGGGCCTTGGGCATGCTGAGCAGGCACTCTACGACTGCGCTATACTCCAGCTATTTCCTCAATTTGGTAAAACTGGCTCTAAACATAGAAGATCTAAATCCACAAAAATACCTGAGCCTCAGTTTTCAGCACATTCCTTATATACAACAAATAGATTTTCGTGTGTGTGTGTGTGTGTGTGTGTGTGTGTGTGTGTGTATGTGTATGTGTGTATGCGCACTTAGTTTCTGGTTTACTAATCCTATATAATTGTTCTTATATTTTATACTAAAATAACCAATAATTTGGTATTTGGTATTATTGCATGTTTGTTTTTGTTTTGTCAAGGCAGGGTCTCACCCTAGCCCAGGCTGACCTGGAACTCACTCTGTAGTCCCAGGCTGGCTTGAACTCACAGCTATCCTCTTACCTCTAAAGGCATGTGCCCCCATACCTGGCTTGGTATTAATGCATTAACCCAATCTGGAGCAATGATTTTTCCTAGAGAATGCCATCCCTTTTACATCTATAGGATAGGAAGGATAAACAAACCAGAAACAGAAACTAGAATGAACAAACCTTGTCTGAGAACATGGGTTGGAATTTGGTTAGATTCATGTGTATTTACTTTTATTTATTTTTAATTGTTTAGGAAAAAGCCAGAATAATGTTGGACAACATGAGGAAGCTGGAAAAAGAACTATTCACAGAGATGGAATCAATCCTTCAAAATAAGCATCTTGATACAGATAAAATTGTCAGTCTCTTTCCTCAATGTGCAAAAGATGAAATTAGAATTTATAAGTCAAATATTAGCTCTTAATGATCATATAAATGGTCAGAAATCTTCCTCAAAGTCAGATTGCCTTGGTAAATGCTGGAAATCTACTTGGGCCATTCTGATTATTCTTTAGTAGCATTTGAGTGTTATCTCAACTGTTAAAATGAAAATAATTAGTATCCAATTTTATATAGAGCCTGAAACATTAACATAATTACAGTCTGTGTTCATTATAATACTGTACCTTTAAGTCATCTTCTCAACTATATAAGAAGGCAGTTTATGGGGGGATGGAGAGATGGCTCAGCCTTTAAAGATGCTTGCTTTCGGGCTGGAGAGATGGCTCAGCCATTAGGGCACTTGCCTCTAGTGCCTAAGGCCATGGGTTCAATTCCCCAGGTCCCACATAGGCCACACCCACAAGGTGGTGGCCCTGGAGTATTCTCTCTCTCTCTCTGTATCTCTCTGCTTGAAAATGAATAAATAAAATATTTTTTAAAAAAGATGCTTGCTTTCAAAGCCTGACATTCTGGGTTTAATTCCCCAAAATTCATATAAAGCCAGATGTACAAAGTGTGCATTCATCTGGAATGTGTTTGCAGTGGCAAGAGACCCTGGCATGCCCATTTATTCTCATTCTCTCTTCTCTCCCTGCTTGCAAATAAATAAAAAATATTTTTAAAAGGCAGTTTATAAAAGTATCTCAAATGGTCAAATGGTGTGTGTGTTATAGTCAGCTCTCTTGGCACAAAGAACCTGACCAAAAGCATCTTGTGGGAGGAAAGGGTTGATTTTGGCTTACAGATTCAAGGGGAAGCTCCATGATGGCAGGGGAAAACTGGCATGAGCAGAGGCTGGATATTACCTCCTGGCAAACAGGATGGACAACAGCAACAGGAGCGTGTGCCAAGCACTGGCAAGGGGAAGCTGGTTATAACACCCATAAGCCTTCCCTCAACAACACACCTCCAACAAGGTTCCAGTTCCAAAAGTGCCATCATCTGGGGATCAAGCATTCAGAACACAAGTTTATGGGGGACATCTGAATCAAACCACCACACATGGAAAAAATTTCTTCAGTTTTTATCAGATCAATTGCAGAAATTTAAAATCTTTTCCTGAAAAAGTGATAACATTTAGTGATCCTAAACTGTGCTTCTTATCATCACTTGTCACATGACTAGTGCCCACTTTTCTAAAGCAATTTAGTATTTTACTATGAGGTATGAAGGCATAAAATTTAAGGGCTATCCTCTGCTTCATAAATTATGGAAATTTACTGATCATTAACTATTTTCAAAATATCCAAGATACTATATCTTATTCTGAAAATACTGAACACTAGGCACATGTTAGACATGGAATTACTCATTGATGATAGCTGAGAAGGACGTGTCATGAAGAACCTCAGGAAACCCATTAAGAAAACAGAAGAGACTTCAGTGATAGCTTCTGGACTGTCCAGTCACTCTCAGAAAAGGCGCCAGCAATCCAAGTTAAAATAGGTATTTTATTTGGAAACATGCTGTCAGTAATAGTTATAGTTTTATTTAATAAAATTAGCGCATCTTTAATCCTAAAAATGTCTCCTCAAAGCCTGTATTACCTGAAACTGCAGATCATTCTGATCCAGAGATTTCTTTTGGTGTCTCCCAACGGAAATGATGTTAAGAATTCTATTTGTGCAAATAAACAAACACACACACAGCATGATTTATTCACACACAAAATATTCTCCACTTGAATTTGAGTTAGCTACATGCATGAGAATTTATCTTTTTATTGTCCATAATGAGTTATTTAATGGGCAAACAATGAGTTGTTATCCCCAGTTCCCCAATGCCCCTCTTCCCCATCCCCAGTCAGCTGGATATCCTCCTCCGTGTGCAGTCTGGATCAGTCCTTGGGGCTGGGGGCCATGGATAGCCTAGTCAGCCCGGTTCTGCCAGCCCTAGTGTGTTGTTACTGAGGGAGCCATGTCTCTGGATATTCTCCCCACCAAGGCTCTCACAATCTTTCCGCCCCCTCTTCCGCTCAATTCCCTGAGTCCTGGTGGGTATCAAGGCTGCTTTATTGTTGAAAACTTAGGGGTCCCTATACTACTGTTTTAGGTTGTGTCGAAAATCATTGGTGTCTGTCTCACTGGCTTATCCTGTGTTGACTGATTGGCTGTGGCTATAGGTCACTTGTTCATCTCATTCTTTGCGGGGTTCCTTATGGATCCTCCACGGTATGTCTAGAGTAGCTCATCTCTTGCCAGGAAAGAATTTATCTCTTAACTCACTATCAATGTCCTGGTACAGCAATGAGGCTTTATGCTTACTCCTCAGCATGCACTGTTAGTGTGATCAAATTTTTAAACAAAGTTCTATATGAATACAGTTCTGCCTAAAAATATGCCCCATTTCTTAATCATGAGATAAAACTGGGATAGATTAATAGCACAATGAAGTATAATTTGTTTTAAAATATACTAGGCTTCCATGCAGGTGTTTTAAAATTTATGTATTTGTTATCACACCTTTAATCCCAGCACTCGGGAGGCAGAGGTAGGATCGCCATTGAGTTCAAGACCAGTCTGAGACTACATACTGAATCCCAGGTCAACTTGGGCTAGAGCGAGACCCTACCTCGAAAAACAAAAACGAAAAAATATATTTGTTACATTAAAAGGCTAAGGCACTAATGCCATAAATAATTTTCAAATAAATATCTGAACTTGTTTTAAATAAGTTAAAACAGCATTGATACCTAATAAGTAAATTCTCCTCAAAAATATTTTGCACTTTCTGAAAGTAAAGCTTATCTGAAGATGTTATGGTCCAAATGTTTGTGTCTATTCAAAATTTGTACGCGATGGCATTAGGAGGTGGTTAGAACCTCAAGAGAGTATAGTCACCATGAACAGAATTAGTGTTAGAGTTCATTTCTATATGTGTGGCACCATCAGTGAACCTGCAATTAGGCTCTCAGCCAACATGGGTCTGCTGCTGCCTTGATCTTGGACTACCCAGCCTCCAGACCTTAAAAATAAGTTTCTGTTATTTATAAGCTATTCAGTTTGTGTCATTGTGTTTTGATAGTCTTACTGAATTAAAAGTGTCATTTAGTAAAATTTTAATTTATAGATTTTTATATAGGGCATGTAAAAAAATTCTAAAGATAGTGGTAGGATGCTAGTTTTGGAATGTTTTTAAACATTTATTTATTTGCATGTGTGTGTGTATGCATGCATATGTGTGACAGGGCCTTTGCTGCTGCAAACAAACACCAGACACTTGTGCCATTTTTTTTTTCCAGTCCAGATGTGGGTGTCTTGGGAATTGAACCCCAGCAGGCAGGCTTTGCAGCAAGTACCTTTAATCATCCCAGCTCTGGTTTAGAATTTTTAAATCTTGGCTATATACAGCCTTCTTTCTTCTCCCCCCCCCTTCTTCACTTCAGAGAATAAAACAGTAGGGTTATCCTTCTGTAGTATGATATTCTGTGTAAATATCAGAAACAGTATCTCACATAGCAATACTAGCACTCACATCTCAATGAATATACTCAACTGAGTTGTAACTTCAAAGTTAAAGATCACATTACACTTCTGTGGAAGGAAACGTGGAAACAATAATGGAAGTTCTTAGTCCCTTCTTATTGGTACAGATTAGTACTTTATATAGAAGAACAGAAAAAAAAACCTTTAAAAGTGTTTTTAGCCAGGCCTAGGTTCGATTCCATAGTACTCACGGAAGCCAAATACACAAAGTGGCGTATTCACCTGGAGTTCATTTTAAGTGGCTGGAGGCCCTGGTGCGTCCATACACTCTCACTGTATCTCTCTGCTTGCAAATAAATTTAAAAAAAATATGAGTTTTTGTGGAACATCTTATTCACACCACCACAATTCCTTAAAAAAATTAACAAAGCCGGACATGGTGGCACATGCCTTTAATCCCAGCACTTAGTAGGCAGAGGTCAGAGGATCGACATGAGTTAGAGGCCACCTTGAGACTACATTGTGAATTCCAGGTCAGCCTGGGCTAGAGCGAGATACTACCTCAAAAAAAATTTTTTTTAATTAACAAAAATGGTGGTTTTAGTTTGCAAATGAGTAGTATTTGTCAAAAAAGGGGAAAAACAACAAAACAACCTTTTACAGGAATAAATTGCTTTTGGGGGAAGTGCTATCAAGTAAACATAAAGTTGTCACAAGGACCTTTTTAAAGGAATAGTCCATGGGTGCTGGTTTTGAGATTATTAAAAAAGTTGCAGAAAAATGATTTTAAAGTATTGGCATAATAGTATTATTTATAGCAATTATTATAGTCATCATCACAAGTTTATCTTTTGATTTGGTTTTCTCTTTTTCTTAAGTCAGGTGCCTATGCTCTTTACATGTGCTAAAGTCACAATACCAGCACCAGACAGGAATGCATCTTGTCAAATTTTACAGAAGAGACCAGAAAGGTAACCTGTCCAAGTTCACAGAGATTAGAGTATGATTGCATGTGAGGCTCTCTCCTTCATGATTTAAATCTTAGGGGAAAGTGAGGGTGGGGATGAATGGTCAGTTTCTTTGTAGCTTTCTTGCTGCGGAGTGCTTGCATTAGTAGCCGCAGGGCTCTGTTCAGGGCTCTTTAGAAGAAATCTGTAAAACAAGTACTCATCCCGAAATTCGTATTCATTGGTGATGTGTTGGATGACTCCCCCTTGCACCAGTCTGTCTCCATATATCACAGCTTCTCCACGGTCAGCGGCGAGGCCTACTTCAATTAGCCAGTTCACCAGGTCACAGCCACAGAAGGTCCCCGCAGAAGTCTTTGCACCACACCTGTATGACAAAGGAATGATTCACCTATGTGTCCTGTAAATCTGGTTTCAGCACTGCATGAGAGAGGACAAGCAAGGAAAGATGGAAGCAGGGAAAGACAGCATGACAGTTAAGAGCCCGGCACAAGTGAAGCTTTATGTAAATGTGAATGTAAAGGTGTGGTTAGCTTTCCCAGGCCTAGAAAGACCCCTGACAAAAACAAACATGCCAGTAATGCTCGTGAAAATAGAAATACTTAACAAAAAATAACAGATAACAGAATGTACTGTCCAAGTAGTCTTTAGTCTAGATTAGCATGACCTTTTATAATTAAATCTGTCTTATAGACAGGAAAGTATATATTTTATAACATATTCTTGGTTATACTAAGAAATTTAATTGTTTTGGGATAATTAACTATTTTCACAAGGGCTTACATGTCTGTTTTTATTTTATTGTGCATGCACACACACGTGCATGCAGGTGTCACGGCACACATGTGAGGTCAGAGTACAACTCTGAGGTGCCTGTGCGCCACCTTCTCAGAGAGAGGATCTCTTGCTCTTGCAGGTGAACTTCCAGACTATAAATAAACTTCAGGTTAGTTGGATCACAGATGCATACATAACTTTGCATCTGATTTTACATGGGTGTCAAGAAACTGAACCCAGGCTGCAGGTTGCTGAGCCCTCTCCAGGCCCTTAAGTGACTACTTGAGTCAGGTCATGCATACCTTTAATCTGAGCACTTGGGAGGTCGAGGGAGGTGGATACAGAGTTGGAGTCCAGTAAGGGCCACATATTCAGACCTTGTCTTGAGAAAAAAAAGGTGACTATTTTTACTAAAAATCAAACTTTAATTTCAGTTTATAATGCCCACAAATAGTCTTCTTGCCTTGGCAACCAATAAAATCATACCAATGTGTTTGTGTTCGTTAGGTTCATTAGGAAAGAAAGAATAAGTGAGATCTGTCTTACAACAGATATTTTAAAAATTTGATTCTAAGTCCACTTATTTAAGAACTGTCTTCCTAATGAAAATGAGTGTATTCATGTGAGCAAATAAAGAAAAAAAGAGGAACAGGATACAAAAGAAAACCCAATTATATGAGTTCTGTGTAGATTTTTTCTTTCTTTCTTTTTTTTTTTGGTTTTTTGAGGTAGGGTCTCGCTCTAGCCCAGGCTGACCTGGAATTCACTATGTAGTCTCAGGGTGGATTCGAACTAATGACAATTCTCCTACCTCTGCATCCTGAGTGCTGGCATGCCTTACCAGACTCTGTGTATTTTCATACACAAATGCACTAAACAAGAAACTTACCTCAGCAAAGTCTAACAACCCAGGTTCAATTCCCCAGTACCCATGTAAAGCCTGATGCACAAAGTATCTGAAGTTTGTTTGCATCAGCTGGAGGCCCTGCCAGGCCCATTCCCTCTCTGTCTCTCTTCTCTCTGTCTCTCTCTGCCTGCAAATAAATTAAATAGATAATTTTAAAAAATATTTCCATAAGCTATAAAACTTAAAGTGCTTCTTCACACCAGAAAGTAGATGAAGATAAAGATGAAATGACAAATAGGTGACAAAAATTATAAAATATGTTGCCATAAATAGTTTCACATAAGAGTAAGAAAAAAGGGTTAGTATATAGAAAATTTTCTCAGATACATAAAATTACAGTGCTATTCTTTCTGCTGTTGACTTTTAACATGCACACTAATGCCCTTCTGTCCCACTCGCCTACTAATACTGGTTTCTTGGTAACTGTAATCAGACAACTGTCACAAAGTCCATGGAATAGAACAGTGTGTCAGCAAATGTGACACCCACCATTCAGGCTGTAGATCTGAGCCTGGAACAGGGCAGGGATCAAGCTGGTATACTACCAGCTGGTACCCATTCAGCCATCTGGGACTTGGTACTCTGCAAATGCTAAGAGTTATGCTTCCTGTCAGTTGGCAAGCACAATAGGCCTGAACTGCGTTAACATGGAATTATTCTATTTTAAAAGGCAATTTAAAATTTTTGGAGTGGAACTGTCCATAGATAGTATTTTGAAATAATTGTGTTAAGCCCTTCAAGGTGGAACACTAACTTTTCTCCATAGTTTATTACTGTCAGTAATTGGCATAAGCACATCATAGATATTTTGTTATAAAAGTAAGATTTTTAAAGATTAACAAAAGGCAGTTCAGGAGTTCTAATATTAATCTAACCCAATGGGTCCCATTTCTACTTTGTGTATCAGGCTTTCTGATTATGATGGTATGAATGCTAAATATATGTGAAAAGGCTAACTTGAATAGTAATTTTCAAATTTTTAGAAGTAGACAGAAAGTCCTTAAGTTCTTTATACTTTGCTTTTTAAAAATTTACTCTTTCCTGACAACTCAAACTATTAGCACATGATGTTAGTTTATTCACAGTTCATCATTTATGCAGGAGCATATTCCATACCTTGGCGACTAGAATAAATAGAAACATTTGAAGTAAAACATAAAACATAAGCAGCAGAATTAAGAAACGGGAGTTCATTTCATTTTCTTTTGTCTCATCCTATTTTCTTGGCAGTAGCATTAGGAATATGAAATAACAGCACTTGGTGAGAATATAAAAATCACTTCAAAGCTTTGTGAAAGATGCTAGTAGCCAAAATAAAGTGAATGTTAATATTCTACCATGTTTTGAATTCTTTTAAAGTTTTCACATTTTATATTATAATTAAATTTAAGTTACATGACATTTAAAAAATACTGAAAAAAACAAAAGAAAAAAAAAGCAAAAAACAAATGTGATTGCCATGTGTGGTGGCACATGCCTTTAATCCCAGCACTTGGGAGGCAGAGGTAGGAGGATCACCATCCATGAGTTCGAGGTCACCCTGAGACAACACAGTGAATTCCAGGTCAGCCTGGGCTAGAGTGAGACCTTACCTAGAAAAAGCTAAACAAACAAAAAAACTAAAAGTTATGTGGCTATAAACTGACCCACTACTTTGAACCTGTTAGAATCCAAAGTTAATCATCTAAAATAGAATATTCTGAAACCTACAATGTTAGTTGGCTTACTTTCTTTCCTTGACGATGTTTCGGATACAGAGGTCTCGGTGATAATGGACAAATTGTTGACAGGTCATTTTTATTTCTTCGGAAACAGGAGAATCTCTGTTTTCTCCTGTTTCTTTATTGTTCCACAGGAATTCAAGTCTGAAATTCAAAATTTAAGGAGGTGATCTTTTAAGGAAAGAAAACCACTGTGAGAGAATTCTTCCTGCTCCATCAAAATGGCTATTCCAAAGCCAGCTGTTAAGGCCGTCTTCTACAATACCCAGATATCATCAGTCTCTGAAGCAGAAATATCTGTGTTTCACATCTTTTTTATTTTGGTTTTTCGAGGTAGAGTCTCGCTCTAGCCCAGGGTGACCTGGAATTCACTAGGTAGTCTCAGGGTGGCCTCAAACTCAGTGATCCTCCTACCTCTGCCTTCCGAGTGCTGGGATTACAGGCATTTGCCACCATGCCTGGCTTGTTTTCATGTTTTGAAGCACAAAGTTAACTGAGAAGCCAAGAGTGATGAAACATGCCTGTAATTCCCAGCCCTCAGGAGGATAGGCAGGAGGGTTGGGAAGATGAAACAGGATTGGAAGTTCAAGACCAGCCTGGGCTAACATAGCTAGACTCTGTCTCATAAAACTACAACCAAGGGCCTGGAGAGATGGCTTAGTAGTTGACCCAGGTTTGATTCCCCAGCACCCACATAAAGCAGATGCAAGTGGTACGTGTATCTGGAGTTGGTTTGCAGTGGCTAGAGGCCCTGCAAAGGGTTTAAAGGACTGGGGGAGATAAAGCAAATTGGCATGAGGTAGAACCACAGATCAGGACAAGGAGGCTGGGAGCTGCCATCTGTCAGGTATACAGAGGTACAGGTTAGTGGGAGGGGGGTGGACACTGAAACATTACATATTTCATGTGTAAAATGTTACATAAGAGGCCTAATTTTCGTCTATTTCATTTCATTTCATTCTCTGTCTCACTCTTCTATATGCTTGCAAATAAATAAAATTAAAAAAAAATTTTTAAATAAAAAAATAAAACTACAACCACAGAAACAAATACTAGGGTACGAATACAGAACTGTTGTTTCAGCTAGTCTAAGCAATAAAACTGTTGACTGTTTTACTTGATCTTCTGAAGCTGACATTTAAGTCCAATGACTTTCCTAGTATACCTCCAGGAAATGATTGTGGTCCCTAATAACTACTTTTGCTGAGCACTTTTTATAGACTAGCCAGGCTGAATTGTATTAACACTTCTAATTTCTATTAATTTTGCTTTGATTAATTTTGCTTTGAGAGCAAATGAGAAAGCAGAAAAAGATTTGCTACCCTGACTCTTTCTCCCATCCCCAAGTTGGAATGTTCACTATTGTTATTTTTCATTTAAAAATCTGGATCTAAGCCGGGCGTGGTGGCACACATCTTTGGTCCCAGAACTCAGGAGGCAGAAGTAGGAGGATTGCCAATGAGTTCGAGGCCAGTCTGAGACCACAGAGTGAATTCCAGGTCAGCCTGGACTAGAGTGAGAACCTGCCTCAAGAAAGCAAAAGAAAAGAAAAAAAATCTTGATCTGAGCTGGATGTGGTGGCACACACCTTTAGTCTCAGCACTAGGGAGGCTGAGGAAAGATTGCTGTAAGTTCAAGACCAGCTTGGGGAAACAGTAGGTTCCAGGTCAGCTTGGGCCTGCCTTCAAAAAAAAAAATCTGGGACAGGGGCGATGGCTCAGTGGGCAAGAATGCTTGCTAAACAATCATGAGGACCCAAGTCCTGAGTTCAATTACCAACACTTGTGTAAGAAGCCAGGTGTGGCCTTGCATGCCTGTAACCTCAATGCTGAGTGTGTATGTGGGGGGGGGCACACAGAGGCAGAAGGACTAGGACTGCTAGCACTCTCTGCTGAGCCCAGTTCAGTGAGAGATTCTGCTCACGTGAATAAGACAGAAGAGTGATAGAGGAGGACACCTAGTATCCTCTGGGCTCCAAAGTGTACACATGGGGCACACACACACACACAAAATGTACCCACACACCCACAGCACGCACGTGCGCGCACACACACACACGGGGCGCACACACACACACACACACACACACACACACACACACACACACACACACACACACACACACACACACACAC
>PVHP010018449.1:0-33131 GCA_004024765.1 Zapus hudsonius | reverse complement strand
AGAACGAGAACCAGGGCCACCACCTTGTGGGTCTGGCTTATGTGGGTCCTGGGGAATTGAACAAGGAGGCTTAGGCACTGGAGGCAAGTGCCTTAACCTCTGAGCCATCTATCCAGCCCCACTTGTTTTGTTTTGAGACAGACTCTCACTACAGCCCAGGCTGGTCTCATCTCAGACTCTTGTTAGCAGGGGACATGGAGCCTCAGATTGTGGGGGGGTATGCGGGGCGGTCAGAGGTGATGTTGGGAACAGAGGTGTGGGATACAGTCATGTTCCCCACCCTGCTCCTGCCTTCCCTCTGCACAGATTCTCCCGGGCCTTCCTAGTCTGCCCTCTGTCCCCTCTTGCTCCTTTGGCTGAGGCTGGGCCAGCCAGGGGATGGGAGGCAGCGGAGACACAGGCAACGTCACAGATTCCTTCAGGGGTTGGACCATCAATGGAAAAGACTGTGGGAAGTGACCAACTGGCCCCACCAGCCTATGACTAGGAAAAAGCTGCAGAGACTAGTTAGGGGTCCCGGGGTGGGGGTGGGGGGCGTTTAAAGCTGGCTCACATGAAGTAGAGCTGCTGTTTCTTTCTTCATTTTCTTTTTTGTTTGTTTCAGTATTTTAAAAAAATATATTTACTTGTAAGCAGAGAGAGAGACAGAGATAGAGACAGAGATGGTGGGCTCCTGCAAATGAACTCCAGATACATATGCCTCTCTGTGCATCTGGCTTTATGTGGGTACTGGGGAATTGAACCAGGCCCTTTAAGCTTTGCAAGCAAGCACCTTTAACTGCTGAGCCATTTCTCCAGCCTTTTAGACAGTTTGGAGTGTCCAGTGTCTTGGGAGGGAGGGACATGGTCGCCCAGAGTTGAGAAGTGTCACCGTTTGCACATCAGCTTTACATTCCTGTCACCTGAGAAAGCCTCAGGATGATCACCTGAATGGTTTGTGTTTTTTCTCGCAGATGATGGATGCCATCAAAGGAACGATGACAGAGATCTATAACGACCTTTCCAAGAACACGACGGGAAGCACCATAGCTGAGGTCAGCAGTGGCCCTGTTCCTGTTGGCTGTGGGTGGGGAGGCCGTGCTGCCCGGCTCCAGGAACCCCTCATGCTCTGCTGGCTGTGGGTGTTGATGGGGTGTTGCTCTGTCATTCACTTGGTGGCTGGGGACCCTTGCCTTGCTTTGTGGCATAAGTTCACTGATACAGAGCCAAAGCCAGAGCTCGTTAGCCCACGGTGAGACTGGAAACCAGTCCTTTTGCTTCATATAAAATCTGCGCTGTGGTTTTCCGCATTAGTCTGCCTTTTTCTAGACTAGGTCCTTGTGTAGGAATGTGCGTCTGCAACTCCATAATTATGAAAGTGAAGAAAGTGGGTATGGAGTGACCTCTTACGTAAAAAAATCCGCTCTGGTCAGTAGCCCCACTCCCAACCCGTGTTCATGCAAGGTACCCTACTTAAACTCAGTGGGAACCTGCTCCCCTAGGCTGAAGTAGGAGGATCACCATGAGTTTAAGGCCAGCCTGGGGCTGCAGAGTGTCAGGTCAGCCTAAGCTAGAGTGAGACCCTCCCTCAAACAAACACAAAAATAAGGCCTGGAGAGATGGCTTATTGGTTAAGGTACTTGCCTGTACAACCTAACAACCCAAGTTCAGTTCCCCAGTACCCACATAAATCTAGATGCTCAAAGTATGCATACTTCTGGAGTTTGTTTGCATTGGCTAGAGGCCCTGGCACGCCCGTATTCTCTCTTTCTCTCTTGCAAATAAAAATATTAAAAAAAATTAAACTCAGTGAGTTACAAGTTAAAAAGGACACAATAAGACTAGTTGGCAAGACGAGGCTTAACCGGAGAGGGAAGGGAGACTGATAACAGGGCCATGGGGGATGTGTGATCTAAGTGCACTATGTACCTGTATGCAGTTGTCACAAAAGGAAACGCTCTTCAGCTAAATTACTTCTGTGGGCACTGGAGAATCGAACCCAGGCCATCAGGCTTTCCCAGCAAGTGTGGTTAACCAATAAACCATCTCTCCAGCCCTGGCTAACTCACTTTTGAGGCTGGAGAGGAGACCTGCTGGCATCTCTGGATAGTACAATGTAAGCCACATGAAAGCTGTACTCAGGTGACATCCTGGTGGCAGTTTCTTGAGGTCACTGGGAATGGTGCTGTAGGCTGGGAACCCCATGCAAAGCCACCAGTCCTTGAGGATCTGGTGGTTTTCTTCTTAGATGAGGACAGAACAGTGTGAATATAATGGCTCAAGAGAGACCCCGGAAAAAGCAATGGAGATTGGAAAAAAAAAAACATATTTATAATCTATGCTTACATATTTATTTATTTTGATTTCTTTATTTTTAAATTATGAAAGTTTAATTTTGTTTTTTGTTTTTTCAAGATAGGGGTCTCAATCCAGCCCAGGCTGACCTCGAACTCACTATGTTGATTCAGGTTGGCCTTGAACTCATGGCAGTCCTCCTACCTCTGCCTCCCAAGTGCTGGGACTAACGGCATGTGTCACCACGCCTGGCTCAAGATTTTTTTTTTTCAAAAAAGAGAGTAGAAACCGGTCATGGTGCTCCACACCTTTAATCCCAGCAATCGGGAGGCAGAGGTAGGAAGACTGCCATGAGTTCAAGGCCACCCTGAGACTACATAGTGAATTCCAGGTCAACCTGGACTAGAGTGAGACCCTACCTTGAAAAAACGAGAGAGAGAGAGAGAGAGAGAGAGAGAGAGAGAGAGAGAGAGAGAGAGAGAATGAATAGAAATGAGAGAAGAAAAGCTCCTAAAAGTCAGGAGTGGTCCCGAGAGGGAAAGCCTGGGACATCCCTCATTGATTGAGTGACTTTTGCAGTTGTGACCCTCTGTGGTTAAGCTGGAATGCCACACAACATCAGGAAATGCCACGAGGAAACCCTGTTCCTGTTCCCTGGGGCACCTCATCCTGTTGTGATTACTTTCAAAAACTGCTGTGTGAATTACTCGCCTGACAGCATGAAGACCTGGGTTTGATAACCCATGCAAAAGCTGCTTATGGTGGCACATGCCTGTAATCCTAGAGGATCCTTAGTGCTTTCTGGTCAGTCTGGCTAGCCAAATCGCCGAGCTCCAGGCTGGTGAGAAACCCTGTCTTAGAAAAGAGGTAGACAGTGTTCCTAAAGATAACACCAAGGTTTTCCTCTGACCTCCACCTGCATATGCCAGCATATATACACACAAGTGCCCACACCTACAGACATGTTTACTCACACACTCGCCTCATTGATTGAAAGCATAGATCCATAGCATCTCACCTGAACCCTTGGATCCAGTGTGGGACAGGAGTTTTTGGTACTGCATAGCCACAGCCCTTCCACAGGGAGCCACGACTGTTCACCTTATGTGGCTTGCCTGCCTGCCTGTCCTCAGTGCTGTTGACATTAGCGTTGGTGATGCTCTGGGGCATCCAGAAGGTTGCCTGCAAAGCCTCTCATCATAAATGGCAAATTTACAATTAGATTGGAGGGTGTCCAGCAGTGTCCCTAGGTTACCCTACACCTGTCAGTAATATCCTGTGACTGCGGCAACTGAAAATGACTCCAGGCATCGTCAGTGTCTTGGCAGGAGCGTTGGCCCCTGTGGTAGTTAAACTGTGAGGAGCCTCAGCAGGTCAGCTTTGGTTTATTGACCCCTCCTCCAGATGAATCTGGCCCCAATTTTATCCTCACTTCCACGATCCCTTTGGTCTTCTGGGGTGCTGGACCTGGGCTCTCCAGTGAGTGGCACTGGATTCCTAGGTGCTGTGAGGCGAGAGGCTATGGCTGACCTAAAATGTCTTAGGGATTTTTTTGTTTGTTTCTTTGCTTTTTTTTTTTTTTTTCCGAGGTAGGGTCTCCCTCTAGCTCAGGACGACCTGGAATTCACTATGTATTCTCAAGGTGGCCTGGAACTCACATCGATTCTCCTACCTCAGCCTCCCAAGTACTGGGATTAAAGGTGTCTGCCCACACCCAGTTTATCTTAGTGATTTTAAAGGATTGACATGCTCTGGCTTCACTGTAAGCGCCGTTTCCTGGTACCGTATTTCCAGGAAGAGTTGGCTGGCTCCTAGTGGCTTGAACCAGCCTTGTGGACTTGGGTTATCCTTGCTAATGACCCTCCTAAACCTGAGCTGGGGGGATGTCAGCTCAGAGCCAGGCTGTCCATGTGCCGGGCTGGCTCCATGATGCCGGGGAGTGAGTGGCTCAGTGGGGACCAGCCCGAGACGACGTTCTGACAACTGCTTGTCCCTGTTGCAGATTCGCCGGCTACGCATCGAGATCGAGAAGCTGCAGTGGCTGCACCAGCAGGAGCTCTCGGAGATGAAGCACAACCTGGGTGAGGCCGGGGATGCCAGGGTTGCCCGGGCAGGGGCATCAGCTGCCCACGCAGGGCAGTGAACTTCTCACGCTGCTCAGGCTGGTGGGCTTTACCCTGGACTCAGGGAGAGCACTAGGCCCTGGAGGGTCCAACATGGTGAAGTCAAGTGTTTAAAAAAAAAAGCATATTGTAGGGAGGACATGCCTGCCTCCTGTCAGAATAGAGACAGTCCCTGATTTATGATGGTTCAACTTCGACGGTCCTTCACCTTCATGTTGGTGCAAAATCCACCCAGGTTCAGAAGAAACCGCACTTGGAATCTGGAATTATCTTCTTACCTTGGGCTGGTGATGCTGTGCTCGGCTGTGCACACAGCTTCCAGGAAGACCCTGGTCACAAGGGAAAACCACTCTACAGTGTGCCATGGGTCAGGTGGTGTCAGCGTGTGCTCATCCTATTTGATTTGTCATCAATGATGAGTGTGTGGAACATAGCTCCCCACAAGTCAGGGACCATTTGTACTGGCAGATGAGTGTGTCTGGGCACAGCCCTCTCTGCACTGGCTTCTGGAATGGCACAATGACAGACATCGCAATAGTAATAGCTGCTCCTGCTTCTGGGAGCCTTGTTTCTTACTTACTAATGTAATTCTCACAGAAACTCATGATAAAGTGTGTCCCCAGCCCAAGTGAAGAAACTGAGGCACAGGCAGGTCTCACAGCCATGATCCCCATCTGTGGTGTTCCCCATTGATCACTGAATGTTGATTTTTAGCAAACATCTGCATGCTTCCTGGGTCCCCTGGAAGAAAGGTGTGGCACCGAGGACAGGCTTCCCCCAAGGGGTAGAAGCACTTGCTAAGAGGCTCACGGGAGAGTCTGCCAGGTTCCCCAGAACCAGCAGAGCTCTCTGCCTTGAGAGGCACCCTGATGTAACCACAGGGGCCCTCCTGTGGTCTGTGTAATTGACCCGACCCATGGGCCTAGCCAACGAGGGTCACGAGGGGGACCCTAGCCTGGATGAGTGGGAAAGAACGGGAGCGAGAGATGAGACCAAGACAGGAGTCTGATCAAGGTCTGTTTATTGCAGGCAACAGGCGAACTGATATGCTAAGAACAAGGAGGCAGCTGCACGTTTCACTTTGCACAATACTTTGCACAATAGTATAAGTTTTTCAAACCCTGTTGCCGTAGGCAGTCACAGTGGCCTGGTATTATTGTAATTAGCTACAAATGGCTGGTTTTGGGAATCACATAACATTGCCAGATTTCCGCATAGCTCAGGGTCCAGTGGGGCAATACCTCAGACCCCGACATGTAATAGCCATGTCTTACAAACTCAGATCCTGGGGCGCCCACCCTGAGAGGAGCCCCTGTTCTTAGTTTGCTAAGTCATGGCTGCCTCTTGGCAGCCGGGACTGCAGAGGCGAGAAGGTGATGCCTCCAGCCCTGGATTGTGCACTCCTAGCTGACAGTGGCAGGAAAGATGGGAAGGTTCTGGCTGGCTTAAGTGTGTTTGTCTTGGAAAGGGATTAGTGTCTGTATTGGGTTTGTAAATTAAAAAAAAAAAAAGAGGAATTGTGGAGGATATGTTTACTTTTATTCTAGTGTGCAGTAAGTGGTTTGCCAATGGCCTGAGTGCCTGGAGTCAAGTAGCACTGACTGAATGGCCTGATAGGTGTCCTATTAGCATAATGCCCAGTGTGACAGGTGTGACCTGATGTTGCCGAGTCTCAGTCCTAGAGCCAGCACTGCCCTTACTAGTTGGCTGCCTCAGTTTCCACATCTATAAAATGGGTAGAATGGTAGTATATATCCCCAGGATTAGGGTAAGTTTTAAATGAGTTATGTATAAGGCATTTAGAGCAGGTGGTGGTAGTTTGAAGGGTTTGAGGAAGTCCCCCAGCGGGGCTTGGGGTTGGAATGCTGTGGGCTTCCATCCCGTGTGCCCATATTGGCCTCTGTGTCACTGGGCTGGTGCATCCTATCTGAATGACGAATGCCCCATCTGTGTTACTGGCCCAGAGTCACCCAGCTAAGGAGGGCTTGTGCCATGTCTGCCTGCCTGTGGGGTCTGATGGGCCGGGGGCAGTGGGGCAGCCAGCATCTCTTCCTCCACCTGCAGAGCTGACCATGGCCGAGATGCGGCAGAGCCTGGAGCAGGAGCGGGACCGGCTCATCGCTGAGGTGAAAAAGCAGCTGGAGCTGGAGAAGCAGCAAGCCGTGGACGAGACCAAGAAGAAGCAGTGGTGTGCCAACTGCAAGAAGGAGGCCATCTTCTACTGCTGCTGGAATACCAGCTACTGTGACTACCCCTGCCAGCAGGCCCACTGGCCCGAGCACATGAAGTCCTGCACACAGTCAGGTAGCTGTGGGGCCCCGTGGACACTGAGCTCCCTGCGGAGCACATGGTCCTCAGGGTTGCTGTGCGCAGGGAGGCTTGTCTGGGTCCTTCACTCATGCTCGTCAACAGCTACTGTCTTATGGACAAGAGATACAGGCTTGTAGCTGAAAATCAGGACACAGTGCTTCAGACCTCTGATCACTGACTTGCGGTCACTCCTTAGACCACAGATGCCCCTAGGCACCCTACCGTGCACAGGAGAGGGGTAATCAGGCCCCAAATATCAGTGTTATTTCAAGACCTTCTGCTCTTTGCAACAGTGTCTTTAATTTAAAAAAAAAATATTTTTATTTAAATGAGGGAAGAGAGAGAGAGAGAGAGAGAGAGAGAGAGAGAGAGAGAGAGAATACGGCCACGCCAGAGCTTCCTGCCGCTGCAAACAAATTCCAGATGCAGGTACCAGATGCATGGCTATTAATATAGGTCCTGGGGAGTCAAACCTAGGTTCTCAGGCACCTTTAACTGCTAATCCATTCTTCAGCCTGGACCTAAGTCTTGAGATAATACACATTCCCTGTTGTTTGGGAACTCCAGACTGCCATTTTCAGAGTCTCGTACCGAGAGGATGCAGGTAGGTCTATGCCTGGTGCCACCAGCACCCCTCCCTCCTTCCACGTCAGCTTCTGTCTGGAATGCTTTTTACAATTAGGGTTTGTGGAAAATGATAGTATCGTTATGAAGGCCATGGTCGGGCCTGTAATCCCAGCTCCTTAGAAGGCCAAGGCAGGAGGATTGAGACTTTAAAGTCTGTCTGGGCTATAGAGTGAGACTGTATCTAAAAATAAAAAGTCAGAGAGAGGCACTGAGGACATGGCTGAGTCTGTAAAGTTCATGGCATGCCAGTGTGAGGACCCGAGTTCAGATCCCTAGCACCCCTGCAGAGATGTAGGATATGGTGGAGTGAGCCTGAGATATGCCAGGGGTATGGAAGAAGCCTTGGGGCTTGCTGGCTACGTAGCCTGTCTGAATCAGTAGATACAGGTTGACAGAGAGAGAGAAAAAAACTCTGTTTCAAAAGTAAGGTGGAGAGGCCAAGGAAGGCACCCAACATTGACTTCTGGCTTTCCTATGCATGTATACACCCTTCTGTACATGCGCACAAACATACACATGTGCCCACACACTCGCCAGCATATACGTACACATACATATGCGTGCCATGTCCACATACCTGCAAAAGGATTAGAGATGTGACTCCGGTAGAGTGTTTGCCTCCCATGTGTGAGTTCTTGGATTGGATCTACAGCACAAAAATAAATAATCTCAATTTTTAAGCATCTTTTGGGCTGGAGAGATGACTCAGTGGTTGTGGCCCTTGACTGATAAGCCTAACGACCTGACTTCGATGACCCAGTACCTGTTTAAAGCCAGATGCTCAAAGTGGCACATGCATCTAGAGTTTGTTTGCAGTGGCTGGAGACCCGGTGCACCCATTCTCTCTGTCTCTCTAAAAATTCTCTTTTTCTTTCCTATCTCTTTGCTTATAAATTAATCAGCAAATTAGGTATATAAAGATCTCTCTCATAGAGAGAGAATATGAATGAGTCTGTGGAAAGACTTCTGACTTGCACAGGGTAGGATGTGGCAAGATTTCCAGAGTTGACTCAAGTTGAAGAGGCCGTATCCAGCGCTGGCCAGCTTTCCTGGGAAGGGCTAGGCTTCCTGGGGGATTCCACATGCGAAGTGACGCTACCTTTCCCCCTTGGTCCCCAGCTACCGCCCCTCAGCAGGAGACGGATGCTGAGGCCAGTGCCGATTCCGGAAACAAGTCTTCCCAGGGCAGCTCCTCCGGCACGCAGTCAGCACCTTCGGAAACGGCCAGCGCCTCCAAAGAGAAGGAGACGCCCGCCGAGAAAAACAAGGACAGCGGCTCGGTGAGGATCCCTCTGGGCTTTGGACATTCACAATTCCCCTTTCTCCACTCGCAAGTGCCCCATGCTGTCTGAGGTGGGTGGAGGAGCCTTCCCAGAAGTTCACAGGGCTGTGTCCAGGAGAATTCCCAGAAGTGGTGGAAATGCCATCTGTTCTGCCCAGTGTGGCAGTCCCCAGCCACATGTCACCATTAAGGAGGAGGAGTGTGGGGAATGTGAACAAGGAGCTGGCTATTAGACACATATTTTAGTTACCTGAGATTTAAGTGGCCACGTGTGGCTCGTGCTTGCTGCTACAAAGGTCACCCCTGCTCGTTTCCTGGCGAGTGAGTTTCTGATAATAGTTATATACTCAAGGCTATTTTGGGGGTTACGGTGATTATCGCATTATGTATTCGAAGAAAAGCCTAAATTGTGAGACAGTAAGAACACGTTGGTTTCATGCATAGTATTTCCTGGAAAAGGCCAATATGAAAGAAAAGTGGACTGGTAGAATTAAGTATATTTTCCCTGGTAATGTACAGAAAAATGGGAAGAGTGGTGGGTAGGTCTGTGAGTGAAGTTTAAGAAGCAGTGAATGTTCTGGAAACCGAGGCTAGCGTTGACTCAAGAGTCTGCTGTGTGCTGTGCTCTGGCCTTTAGAATGTAGCAGGCAGAGCAAATGTGTGTGGCCATGTAGCTGATCTGTCCTGGTTTTTGCCCAGCCACCAAGTAGAGGACACATGGGTGGGTATTTGGTAAGGGTTGGGGGCATCCCTCCCTTGATACCCTCGGGCTTCATGGCCCCAGTTACCTGAGTTTTTTTTTTCCCTCTCCTTTTAAATTTATTCTTACTTATTTATTTCTAGACTCTTGACCTTTCTGGCTCCAGAGAGACACCCTCCTCCATTCTCTTAGGCTCCAACCAAGGCTCTGGTATGTCGGCCCCTGATGGTGGGTGGATGGTGTTATTTCACATAGGGGTTAATTTGTCAGGGAGATCAAGCAGGTTTATGGTTCTTTGGGTGTGCCTTGGGGGATCCAGGAGCAGGCAGGGGTAGAGCCAGGCAAGGCAGTATTCAGACACTTCCCCTCACAGGTCACCTGTGTCTGTTGTGTTTATTGGGGATCCACAGCAATCTTGACTTGGACACAGGGTGCCCCTCACCTTTGCTGTAAGCAAAGCCATGTAAAACTGTCCCCGAGGTTCCCACTTCATGTTGATGCGTGAGGACACTTGAGACCTCTCGTGGTGGAGTGATAAGGCAGGATCTTTCCTCTGTGGGATGGCCTGGCAGGCCGTTGGGGCTTTCTGAGGAACCCTCTCCCTGTGTTCAGTGCCTCCTGTCTTCTCCTTCCATCCTTCTAAACTTGTTTCCAAAGACATCGGAGAATCCTTGTCAAGGACAGTGTCTCCTCTGTCATCTCGGCTCCAGAAACTCTCTGCCCAATGGCTCTCTTTGGCTGGAAACCAAAATTTCATTTTCACTTCTGTACATTGGTTGTGTGCACAGAGGAAGAAGTGCGTCTGCCGTTAGGCTGGCTGGGGAAGGTTGTCCTAGATGGTGATGTGACAGGCAGGAAGTGACATGAGGGAGAATATGAACTTGTCAGTGAAGATAATTGAACCACAAATTTAAAAAGCAGCCAGCCCTCTTCTCAAGCTTCCTTCAGCCTGCAGAAGTGTTCTGAGCACAGGCATTGAGGTGCCAAGATATCGTTAGCATCTAAGGTCATTTTATTCTGGTCCTTGAACTTAAGATCCTCTTCCGTTAGCCTCCCTAGTGTTGGGATAACAGGCTGGGCCACTCTGCCCAGCTGAACGTGTTCTCTCTCTCTCTCTCTCTCTCTCTCTCTCTCTCTCTCTCTCTCTCTCTCTCTCTCTCTCTTTCTCTCTCTTTCTCTTTCTCATTCTCTTTTTAATTTTTTAAATCATTGATTCATTTGCAAGATGAGGGGGGAGAGAATATGAATGGGTGTGCCAGGACCTCTAGGCACTACAAACTCCACATACTTGTGCCACTTTCTGCATCTGGCTATACATGGGTTCTATGGAATTGAGCCTGGGTTATTTTTATTTATTTATTTTTTTTGGTTTTTCGAGGTGGGGTCTCACTCTAGTCCAGGCTGACCTGGAATTCACTCTGTAGTCTCAGGGTGGCCTTGAACTCATGGCGATCCTTCTACCTCTGCCTCCCGAGTGCTGGGATTAAAGGCGTGCGCCACCACGCCCGGCTTAGCCTGGTTTATTAAGTACTTTAAATGCTGAGCCATCTCTCCAGCTCTGAGCTCTTTCTTGACAAAGGTAGAATGGACTTTAGCGTCTAGTGGTGTATCTACCCGCAGGCTCTAGTTCTACACTGTCAATCCAAAGAGCTGTTGGTGGCAAGTTTTGTGAATTTTCTACTTTTTCGTGGTGATGACAAAAGTTTCCTTTTAAATTTAGGGGATGGTGAGATGGTTTAGTGGGTGAAGTGCTTGCTGTGTAGGCATGAAAACCCAAGTTTTGATCCCAGCCCCCACGTCAAAGCCAGGCATGGTGGAGTGTGCTGTAGTCTCAGTGCTGGGGAGACAAAGACAGGAGGATCCTTGAAGTTTGCTGTCTTCCTCATCTGGCTGAATCTGTGAGTTACATGGGTTCACTGAGAAACCCTGTCTTACAAAAATAAGGTAGAGCGAGTGATTGAGGGTGACACCCAACATCACCTTCTGGCCTATACGTTCGCGCACACGTGCGCGCGCGCGCACACACACACACACACACACACACACACACACACACACACACACACACTGAAAAATCAGTTGAAAACAAAAACTCCAGTTACTTAGGATTGCAGACAAGTTATCATTGCAGAAGTGGACCAGGAAGGCCCAAGTTGGAGACTCTCTTGCAGAAGCTGGGGAGCTGTGGACATTTCAGAGCTGTATAGTGACTCAGGCAGTATGGTGTTGGGGACAGCAGTGAGGCCAAGAAGGAAGTCTGTGGGCACACAGGAGGGAGATACGCCATGCTCTCCCCTTACTTGCCTGCAGGCAGTCTCTCAAGGGGAGGGTAGAATTGTAAAACACAGCCACAGCTGCTATGGGGGGAAAGCACACACATATCAGGTCCTGGGACAAAATACCTGACAGAAATCAGTTCGAGGGAGGAGGAAGGGTTTATTTCCGTTATACAAGGTCCTGTTACAGCCCATCATAGCGGGGAAGTCATGCCGGCAGGAGCTGGAAGCAGAAAGCCATGAATGCCAGTGTTCCGCCCGCTCTGCCCTTGTTAGATAGTCCAGGACTCTGTCTGAGGTTATGGTGCTGCCCACAGTCCAGGTGGGTCTTCCCCTCTCAGTTAACCTGTGAGGGCAATATACACCATTGCGCTGGACCAGATGCCCGCTAACCTTAAAGTGTCCTCTTACTTGGGCCTCTGGGCCTTTGTCTGCTGACCCCTGGCCTACAGTGAATGTTAGGTCCAGATCGGAGAGGAGCGGCAGAGCCCAGTGGACACAGTGGCTGGGCGGGAGGTGGAGAGGAGTGGAGTGCCGGGATTTTCCTAGGAAGCAGTCACACGTCTTGTCTCACTTGTTCCCTCCTCTCTGAGGAAACCGGGGTCCACAGGAGTTAGTTCAGATGTAATGTCGGAGCCTGGCTTCCATACATGGGCTTCTTGCCCTTGTCTTTCTCGCTTATTCAGTGTGCCAGGTATGCTTAGTGGACCCTAAGAAATCCCTGTTGCTGGTATCCAGACATGATTGCCCATGATGCCTTCATGTGGCTCATCGCCAAGTTGCTGGTCTCAGAAAGTCAGGCTGCAGAAGTGACCTTGGTGTGGTCCCTTTCCATACCTCCCTTCTCTCTGGCTGCATCCCACAGCCCACCTTCCAGTAGCCTGGCTGGTAGATCCTTTCTTGACCGCTCTCCTGTTTATCTTGTCCGCCTGGAGAAACCCCGGTGTGCCTTGTTTTCCTCATCTGCACTTGAGCCCCGGAGCTCCCCAGAAGCACAGGCTCATTGTACACCACATTCAAGAGTAAAGTTCCTCACCTGCCTGGCCACCTGTCAGACCCCTTCTAGTAGCCTCTTCTTATCCTTCAGAGCAGCCTTGTGTCAGGGTCCCTGCTCCCTGCCAGACCCCCAGCTGGCCTCCCAGCCTTGCACACTCTCTCTGGCTATCTAAATGCCAAGGGAAGGAACAGACAGGGCAAGGCTGGCCACCCAGAGCTCCTTCCTGCATGCTCTGCATCTCCAGTAGAACATTCCAGACACAGGCCATGGGTCTGTGCTTCACTGTCCACTCTGGAGCCGGAGCCGTGTATGAGAACCAAACCCCTGAGCTCTCGCTCATGTGGCCGAAGGATGAGAAATAGCTTTTTTTTTAAAAACTTCATTTAAATTGCAGCTCGTGGTGAGTGTGTGGTACAGCACAGCCTGAAACCTATCCACTCTCTTTTCCTAGCTCCTCATGAACTGTTCAGCTCAGCCATATGGCTTCTGCACAGTCACTGGCACGGACACTTGAAAGTCTGAATGTGTGGGTCCCTCCCTCCTCCATGGTTCTGGGCATAACCCAGGGTCTCACACATCCTAAGCAGGTGCTCTCCCAGCCTAACTGTTAGCCACACGCCACACTGCTGGGATGAATCTCCAAACCAAGCAGTTTTGGGAGGAGAGGCTTTATTGAAGCTGCAGATCCAAGGGAAGTTCCATAATGGTGAAAGAGGCTGGCACCCTTTCACAGGTCCAAGCAGAGAGAGAAACCCATCACTAAGTGTGCAAGCAAGCACACTTAAGCTAGCAGACAGCAGGAACTCCAGGCTGGAGCTCAGACTGCTCTTTGCATGTATAGAGCTGGAATTTCAGAAACACCTTAGGGCTAGAGCCTAGGATCTGACCAAGGTGACACACCCTCCAGCCAGGCAGCTGGAGAAAAACTTTTTAATAAACTCTTGAACCTATTGGGGGACACCCATTCAAACTACCACACTAATGTTGTGGGGACACAGATCGTTCAAGCTCTCAGCATGACCCTTACCTTAGGGCTTGGGTTAAAGGACGAGGTGACAGGGCAGTGGTGAATAAGGCCCTGGGTTCAATCCCTGGCACCATGAGGCAGGCTGGGGCCATGGCATTTGTTGCATAAGCACGAGGATCTGAATTTGAGTTCTCAGCACCCAGATGAAATGCCAGGTGTGTGGCACCCCTATAATCCCAGCACTGGAGAGACACAGACAGAATCCCTGGGACTTGCTGACAGGCCAGCTAGTGTAGCTGTCTCGAACAAACAAGGTGGAGAATAATTGAGAAACACACCTGATATTAACTCTGGCCTCCATATGCACCCTACCCAGCACTGAACAAGTAGATAAAGTGGGGACACCCTCCCCCACCCCACTCCCCAAGAGTCCTTTCATTGGAGTGGGTACCTCAGAGGAGGAAAAGAGCACTTTCCAGAGGGGAGCAGGGCAGTGAGGGCCATGGGTCTGCCCACAGTGCAGCCTGATGTCTTCTCGTGTGCGTTCCCCTTTCCCAACAAACCTTGTGTATGTGTCCTGTCAGCTTCCTTCCTTCCATGCCCTCTCCCTATTCACACATCTGCCTGACTTGTTTCTGGAGTCACTGCCCATGAAATGCCAAAGGGGTGAAAAGCCCATGATTTTAACATTTATGGGACGTGGTTGATGGCTCAACGTGAAGCCCTCGTAAGTGCCTGCAATCCCAGCATGGAGGAGACGGAGCTGGCTGGCTGGTCTAGCTGAATCTGGAAGTTCTAGGTTCAGTGAGAGACCCTGTCTGAAAGAATAAGGTAGAGAGTGACTGAGGAAGACCCCTGACATTGACCTCTGGTCTATGCATGTGTGTGCACACACATTCCTAGAAAACAATCGTGTGTGGTCCCAAGCTGAGGCTGCATCTGACCCCAGGGTGGGAGTTGAGGGTGTTAGTAGGGTCACCTTCCTTGGGAGGTAGATGTGGACTTTTCCTGTTTGTCTTTTTAAAAATGTTTATTAAGTAGGGTCTCACTCTAGTCCAGGCTGACCTAGAATTTGCTCTGTAGTCCCCAGCTGGCCTCAAAATCATGGTCCTTCTCCTTCCTCAGCCTCCCAAGTGCTTTTTATTTTTGGCAGGACTGGAGATTGAACTTGGCCTCATGCATGTTAGGCAAGCACTTTGCCACAGAGCACATCCTCAGCTGCTGTTTGACTTGTAAAGGTTTTAACCACATTAGTCATGTATACCGGTGGAGTCTAGACCAGCACAGTCGTGTATACAGGTGGAGTCTGGACCTCAGCAGTCAGGTGTCCTCCCTCCGCCATGCTTGGGTCATTGGGAGTGGACTTTCCTGAGCCTGTCTTTCCTGACTTGGCTTTAGATTTTACCTGTGGACTGTCCCCTCTCTTCTCAACTCCCAAGGTAGCTTCTTTATGGCCTCTGGGCTGCCTTGGACCACTGAGCCCCTCCCCATCCTGTCAGGTAATGGCAGGTGCAGGCGCTCCTCCCCCCTCCCCGCCCTGTCCCAGCTTGGCCTGCCGTCTCCAAAGCATTCTGTCCCGTCTCAAGTCTTCTCGCCTGTCTGTCTCTGAGTGAAGCGTGGCCGTGGGACAGCCTGCATGACCACCACGGCCCACTGTGGTGGCAGGTCCCTTTTGTTCAGCCTCATTTCTTCCTTTACTGTCTTCTTTTCATTTTTTTCTTTCCAAGCTCTTCACCATAAAGGTTCTTTTGTAGACACTTCTTTTAGTTCACTCCTGAGTGTAGCCCAGACTGGCCTTTGAACTTCCAATTCTCCTGACCCAGCCTCCTGCAGGCGTGTGTCATTCTGTCTCGGCTCCTCCATTTCAGTTACAGCTTATTGGGTGTCCTACCTCTGTAGTACAGGTTTAGCCAGCTGCCCCCCTCCTCAGTACCCCCACCGTCTCTTGCCCCGTTTCTCCATCCCCATAGCCATAGATGAGTGACTGTCTGCAGTCTATTCTCTGTGTGACCGGGCCGTGCCTGCCACCCTAGAGTGGTTCAACCCTGCTTTAGTTTCCCTGGCTGAATCAGGCTGTGGGCAGAGCTAGTATTTGCTTTCAAAGTCCTGAGAATTTGCAACTTGCCCCGTGCCGACCTGCTCTTTGTGCATCCAATTCCTGTCTGTTTGTGGTTTCCACGTGTCCCCTGTGTCCCCTGGAGTGAGCGCTAGACATGAGGGCTGTGGTGACAGTAGCTCATTGGTGCACACGGGCGGCAGCCCTGGGGTTGTGTGGAATCTGAGCGCTGACAGACTCTGAGGCTACCTGTACTCTCTTCAGTTAGCAAAAGGTGTGACAAGCAACCTGCCTATACCCCAACCACCACAGACCACCAGCCGCACCCCAACTACCCCGCCCAGAAGTGTAAGTATGACCTGGTGCACGGAAGCTGCCAGGGAACCATTCCTGGCATGCAGAAGCCTGTGTGTGTGTGTGTGTGTGTGTGTGTGTGTGTGTGTGTGTGTGTGTGTGTGTGTGTTTCCGGGGTGGGGTGGGGTGTCTGTCTGTCTTTGTGGGTGTGTTCCGTGCTTTGTGGAACAGGTCTTCCTCTCCTCTCCTGTCTCTTCTGCCCATTGCAAGCCGCTTAGGACGAAAGTGTAGGTTTGGCTTTTCGGGGCCCAGCCTTGATCTTTTCTTACACTATTCTAGCTTGACACCCTGTCTCCCCTGACTTAGATTAGCCATGTAGCTGGCCTTCAGGCCTGCAGATCCGAGGGCCCTGCACTGAGCTTCCCTGTCTTTAGTGCCTGATCTCAGCTTTCCCTAGAGCTGGAAGGACTTGGTGTGTTTTGACTGAAGTGAGACCAGCCATGGGTCCCCACTCCTCCCAGAGACCTTCCAGGCCTAATAATATAGGTGTCAGGCACAGAAGAGCACCCAAGAGATAGGGTGGGGCTTGTCCTAGTACTGCCCCCTTTTGGCCACTGATTTAAGCGACTGCAGAGTTTTTTCCCCAGACACATGTTGGACTCTGGAAGTCTTCATCGTCCTCTGTGCTCCCTATCTCTTGGGACTTGGCCTGTGCCCACTCTGTGCCAGGCAGTGAGAAGTACAGTCCTTTCTGGAGTCCTCCTCACCCACCCCGATTCTCTCTCTAAGCTCAGTGCCACTTCTTGGAACCGATGTTACTATCCCAGTGCGGGAGACTTGCAAATCTGTGGACTCCATCAGTGTCCTACACATCGAAGGGCTCTTGGTGGCCAGCCGCTTGGGCTGCGATCTCAGTGGACAGTGGAGCCTGTGGACCCACGCCTTTGGATGGTTGAAGTCCTCTCCTGGGACATCTGCATGGCTTCTCTTTTCTTCCTTAGCCACTGCCTAGTTCCATGCCCTTGTGTTCTCCAAGCCATCTGAGGTGTTAATCTGGGTCCATATGTGTGTCCTTACCAAGAGTTTATGCGGTCTGTGTGTCCAGCTGGACTTAGCCATCTGGTCCACCATTCCTTCTCTTTCATGATCTTCTCTTGGGTCGCGAATCTTATAAGTCCATAGAGAGGAACCCTACGGATGTAATTCCATGCCAGACTTGGGTATGATGCCGAGACAGAAGTGCTCACGCTGCCTGGTGCCATCCAGTCATGTGATGAGGGCCATGGTTCCAGAAAGGGCTCAGGAATGCTTTCTCTGGCAACGGGCACCTGTTCTTCACTAATCTTGTTTTCTCTGTGAGTGTGACACCCTACTGATCCAGCTGCTACTTTCTGAAACTCTGCTGCCTATCTGTCGTCCCCTGGGTAAGGGAGCTCGATGGGACGGCGCAGTCACCGAGCTCTCGTGGTTGATTGGGGAGGATGGGAGGAAATGGGCAGGGGAGATGATGGTGTGCTGGCTCTGTCCTCCGCAGACCATTCCCGGAGTAGCAAATCGAGTTCATGGAGTAGCGGTGAGGAGAAGCGAGGCTCAGCCCGCTCCGAGCACAGCGGGGGAACCAGCACCAAGAGTCTTCTGCCCAAAGAGTCGAGGCTGGACACCTTCTGGGACTAGGGGCATGTTGTGAGCCGGGCCACCTATCCCCGTGGTGGGTAAGAACTCAGATACCAGGAAACACAAAGACAGACTTCCAAACACTCAGGCTTGGCCCGTGCACCTGGCCCTGCGGCCACCACCCAACAGGACTGCCAGCATCAGCCTTGGCTGGGACCATGCTATCCGTGAGTGAGCCCAGGGCCTCGTGGATGTCACTGGCCTAGCCCACCTCCCCTTTTCATATCTGCACCAACTTTAACTTATAAAAGAAAAAAAAACTGCAACAAGAAAGAATGTTTTGATGTCAGAGGGGTGACCATGTATGTAGCCCTCTGGTGTCACAGTGATGTCAGGGCTGGGCCCAGGGGTCGCCATCCCACACAGGTCCTCATCCCTGGATCCAGGGAAGGCGCGCTGTGTCACTCCACGCCACATTGTGGTCATGGATTTGGGCACAGGCTCGTCACACCAAGCCATCGGCCCCTTGCAAATACTACGTTACTATATCACGAAACACAAGCTCTCTGGACCGGAAGGACGCGTAGAGAAGTGTGTGTGTTCTGTGTGATTCACTGATGGCTCCTAACAGGGATAAGCAGCCTTCTTGTTTACAGAAAAAAAATAGAATCAAGCCTCCTTGCTCGGCTCTGGCAGGAAGCTTCGTCTGTGTGTCATGGAGTGAGTCTGTGACCAAGAGGACCTGCCGTTGCTCTGTGCTTTCTTGAAACGCGCTTGGGAAGAAGAGACAGGACTCAGAGGCGAGGCGAGGCCTGGATGCAGCATGTATGTCTTATTTATACGATGGAGTTAACGCTCCGTTTTCCTGGAAGCATGAGACAGTATGAAGAGCAAGACCCGTCTGCTGTCTGTCACACTACGTAAGCTGTGGTAGCATTTTGTACGTCATGAACAGGTGATGTATGTATATGAGAAGCTTAATTGTACGATATCATTCCAGTACATTTCGTTGTACATTTTAGTCTCGTTTACTTTCTCTTCCTTGTTGATAAGAGGATGCGAACTGTACAGTTTCCAGCTAGTTAACCCACATTAGAGAAGACAGGAGAGGAAATACCAGAAGAAAACCAGAGAGAGAGAGAACATTTGTGAATTGCGGTTGTCAAAAAAAAAAAAAAAAATAGCCTAGCTGGCCTTCCCTGTGAAGTGTAACTGCTTTTAGCATATGGAAGTATTTTTTCACATTTTCTTTGTATAAAATTTGTATTAAACTTAAATATCTTTTTTGATGATGGTGTTTCTTTGTGCCTGAACCAGCTCATTCACACAGTATGGCCGTTTGGGTTTTTCCTTCTTAAAGTCCCAATTCTTCCAGATTCTTCACCGTTTTTTGTTTTTTAAATTAAACTCTTGGCAACATGACTTGGTCATCCTCGAATTTACAGTTTCCCGTGGGTTAGCACGACCATGTTATATAGTGACCCCCTTTCTCACTATCCATGGAGGGGGCAGCAGTCTTGCCCCAGGTGCATCCGGTCCTTGGCTCTAGGTCCAGGAGAATGACCCATGTTCAAGGCTGAGGACTCCTATGGTGTTACTGGGCAGCGGTTACCCCTATCAGGGGCTCCCCAGATCATGTGAAGGCTCCGTGTAACCCACAAGGGGGAGTTAGGATCAGCTCACTCGCATGCCCAGCAAGTGAGCATGGCACCCACTACCCACTGGGCACAGGGTGCTGTGGTGGTATCAGGATCAAGTCTACTGAGATGGCATTTGGCCACTGGCTACCTGCTCAGGACATTGGGTAACTAGGGACTCGGAGGGGGCAGAGGACCATGTCCATTGTGACGCTTGCTGCCTTTGGGGTCCAGGGAGATAGTTAGCAGAGTGCTTGCCTTGCTGGGGAGACAGAGCCTGCAGATTTCTGGGGCTTCCTGGCAGCCAGTCTAGCCTAGTTGAGGAGCTCCAGCCCACTGAGAGACCCTGCCTCAAAAAGAGGTAGACAGCATTTCTGAGGAGAACACCTTAGGTTGTCCCCTGACCTCTACAAACACACATCAAGAAAACAATCACGCCGGGTGTGGTGCACACACCTCTAGTCCCAGCCCTTGGGAGACTGAGTAGGATTGCAGTGCGTTCCAGGCCACTCTGAGACTACTTGGTGAATTCCAGGTCAGCCTGGGCTAGAGCGAGACCCTACCTGGAGAAAGAAAACAATCACTCGGATAAGGTAATCTAGTGAAGACCAGGGCCACAAATTTCAGAGGGCAGAGTAAGTATGGAGCTTCTTGGCCATGTTATACCTGAATTGTCAGCGCTCCTCCTCGGTGGAGAAAGAGGTGTGACCAAGTTCCGGTAAGTTCTGTAGGCACCAAAGTTGGCTTTCATTCAGTTTTTTGTTGTGGTCTCCCGCTCCCCTACGTGGCTCTTTCATAGCAAGAGATGGCTGCTGTTCGCTGTGTGGGGCCTGGATGGGGATGGTTCAGAGCAGGGCCAAGATGTGACCGTGACCTCCAGCTGTTGTCCTGCAGAGGCTTTGAGGCACCTGTGAGGTTAGCATGTTTCCCTGTGGGCATGAAGGAGTAAGTGGGCTGGAAGGTCACTGTGTCTGACTGTTGGGTGGTGAGACCCTTCCCTGAATCAAGGACAGTCCCCACTCATGTTCGCTTCCCTTGTCATGCGGCAGATGGCATGGGAACACTTCTCTCAGCGGGCACACCGGGGAGCCATGCTTGGCACAGCTGCGTGGCGGGTATAGAAGGGGTGGTGTTCCCAGGCCCTGCTGCAGGCTTCCTGCTGTGACGCTGGCCTGGATTGAGAGTTTTTTGTTTTTACAATGCAGGGGATTGAACCCAGGGCGCAAACATGTTAAGCAAGAGCTCTACCGGAGAGCCACGTCCACAGCCTCTGGGTTGTTTCAGATGCCCAACTCCGAACGTGTGAGAAGAGGGAGGGCCCAGCACAACCTGCTGAACCTGCAGGAGGTGCCAAGATCCTGGCTCCTTCCATTCTTGCAGTGGCCAGGCGGGGCCCTGGGCAGGGGCTGTCTGGGGTCTTCAATGCCATCCAGCCACTTCGCCACCTGGTGGCCAGGGGAAGAACTGCAGCTGGCAGAGGTGAGGGAGGACAGAAACATTTCTACTCAGAAACAGCGTGGGGACCCAGCCATGAACAAAGCATGTCTAGTCTCCGTCCCCACAGGTCTGACATTCTCAATGAAAACAAAATCAACTAAGCGCATCTCGTAAACTTAGGTGGCTCCAAGGTTTGACGGTGGTAACTCTGGGGTGACGAAGAGGGGGCTGGGCATCTGAGCAGAGATCAGGAGGTGGGGGGACTGGGCTGGACCTTTCAAACAACGAGAGGTCTGAGCCTGGGTCACCTAGGGGGTGTGTCTGAACAATGGCTGAACACTGGAGACACCTGGGACTTCCCCACCCCCTAGGAAGGACCTCAGCCCCTGGGGGAGGGAAGGGTCCTCTGTGGGTGTGTCTGAGCCTGGGTCCTCAGTGGGACTTGGCTCACAGGTCTTCCCAGAGCTGCTCTGGAGGCCTGGTGGGTGGTGAGCCCTGGCAGCCATGATCAGGAGAAAGGGTGGGAGTTCCTGGAGGGAACCTCTTTGGGTAGGAGGAAGGGGAACCTGAGAGGGTTGGGGGTAGGGTGGGTGTTGGGGTGAAGGGGAGGTAGCTGGAGTTGCAGGGTGGGGCTGCGCCCTGGCAGGTGGGTTAATCCAAAGGAATTGGGACCTTGCTGTGAGGAGTTTTTGGTTATTATTTATGAATCATGCTAGGAGGCGTCGTGTGCTGCACCACTGAGCTATATCCCTAGCGTGGCCTTAAACTTACTGCGGAGTTGAGGATGGCCTTGAACTCCTTAACCTTAAAACTCCAATGTGTCGGATTGCCACAAGACTGAGCCAGCCTGAGCTACATCGAGAATTCTAGGCCAGCCTGGGCTACAAAACAAGAATCGGTCTCAACAAAAATTCCCATGCCATACAATTCACCCAGTTAAAACGTGTATCTTAATGATTTGGAGGTATTTTACATTATTAATTATTTAATAACTTAGTAATACCTAGTGTAACATGAATTTCGCCGCTTTAATCACCTTGACCATACAATTCTGCGGCATGAATCAGGGCTGGGTTTCCAGCCTCCAGCATTCATGCTTCCTGTCATGTGTAGGAGGATGCAACCTGTATTACTCATTGTCGAGAATCTGGCAGGTCACCTGTGGTTCCCCCAGTGTCCCCGTGTGGGCCTGTGTCCTGCACACAGGACTCTGCTGTCACCTCTGGTCTTCCTGATAACTCCACTGGTGATGAAGACACCCGAGGACTCCCATTTTGCAGATAAGGAAACTGAGGTCAGACAGGAAGAAGTAACTTGACAAGATCACATAAGCTCCCAGGAGCCGTCTTGTGGCCTCCCAGGCACGCTTTCCAGCCTGCCCAGCTCCAGGGATTTCGGTCACAGAAAAGAGAATCCACTCGAGCTAATTTGAGCTTGAAAGGCCTTTCCTCAAAGGCACCGAGTGACTCCCGGGTCTCCCTGAGGGTCAGAGCTGCCCAATTATCAACAATTTCCGGTTACCCTGCAGCACCATCCTGGGACCTCTTTCCCATCCCTGTCACTGGAGAAGCTGGACATGCCACTCTGTGGAGTTCCGTGAGACTTGTCTGGATTGGCTGAGCCATGGTCCCATGAGGGTGTGTCTGAGCCTGGGTCCCCTGTGGGTGTGTCTGAGTTTGGGTACCATCTGAGTGCATCTGATGGGCTGAGCGTAGGTCACACACCTACATTCTAACCTGGAGGGAGGCTGGAAGGTGACCTTGGTGCAGTCCTCAGGCTGGGAGCTAGGCTGTCATAGACATGTCTGCCTGCAGTGGGTCACAGGGAAGGTGGCCTTGCTCTGTCATACTCTGCTTCCCCAGCTCGGCCAGTTTGGGGTCACAGTGCCCCCTGGCGGTCACTGGTGAGCACAGTGCCACCTGGCTGTATTTGCATGAATGGCCTGAAGCCTTATCCTGAAATGGTCTAGTGCTTGATGTAGTTGAATTAACTAATTTTTTTGTTTGTTTTGAGGCAGGGTCTCACTCTAGCCCAGGCTGACCTGGAATTCTTGGTGGCTTTCTACATGTGTATAATGTATTCCAATCATCATCCAGCTGATTATTTTGTCTCTCTGTACCCTTCTCCACAGAGTCCCTACTGCTGTCCAACCAGGTCTATTTTGATACATATATATATATATAAATTTTTTTTTTTTGCCTTCACCATCCATAATGATGTTAATGGAGTTAATGGCTACTGTGTTCCCTGAACACGCTTCATCCTCTGGTAGGTATATATATCGACCTACTCCACCAAGTTCCCTGAGCACTGGTGGGTGTGATTAACATGTTTTATTTGGTGTTGAGCGCTCAGATGTCTCAGCACTTTGATGGGTCTCGAGACCCCCCAGACAAGTGAGAGTAGTGCTAACAGGCCCCTGACCAGGATGTCAGCAGGGGCTCCCACACGAGGAGAAGGGAAGCTGGCTGTTAACACTTATGCACCCAGGCCTCAGTTGGTCCAATAAAGAGCTCCTGGTCCAGTGCTTTTAACTCACATCCCCCTACTCAGAATGAACTCGGAGTCCAAGCAACCACTTGGCTGCACCCCGGGAGTATTCCCCATGAAAAAAGCTGGGTACGAAAGGGAACATTGTGATGAGCCCACGGTTCTGGATCAGGCCCGTGACAGAAACCAGTGCAGGCAAGAGACGTGTTGCACACGGGAAAGAGCAGGCTTCTGGAGCCTGTGTTTTCCGTCTTGACCTGGCCATGTAATTACCCCAGTGGAATTACATGTAGAAATACAACACATGTGTACTTGAGCCTCAAGAGTGAGCCGGAAAGTTTATGTTGATCATAAAATAAAAACCCAACCAAAAACATTTCAACTCCATGAGGGTATCCTGTGACCAGGCTCTGGCCACCAGTGTCCCTTTCAAGCCAGGCTGACACGCTGAGCTGCCCATGCCCTTCTTTTCACTGGACTTAGAATAAAGTCCAAAACCCAAGACCCACAGGTCAACTAGATCTAGCCTGGCCTTGGCCTTGGGCCCCATCAGATTCCATCTGACCTTGGCTTTGGCCTCTGGAAACCTTTCTGCCACCTCCTTCCTGGAATGCTTTCCCTGGTCTTCCTCATCGTTCTGTCTGCATTCACATGTCACCTCCTTAGTGGTGACCAGCTAGTCCCCTGCACCCTCATCCTGCAGACAGACATCACCTGAAATTCCAGGAGTTCCCTCCCTCCCTCCCTCCCTCCCTCTCTCCCTCCCTTTTTCTCTCCTCTCTTCTTTCTGTTCAATTCATTCTTTGCAACCTGAAAGTGCCAAAGCACCTGGAAAGCAGAAGAGGGAAATAAAGTCACGGCACCCTCCTCACTCCAAAATGTAAACGTGGTTTTATTTAATGCCTTTATCCATCATGAAGTCCGCTTCCTTCCCAGTGTCCCCCTCTTCCTACAAAAGACAGGCGGCATAAGGCACGCACACTGTCCACACGACGTCGGGGAGGGTCTTGGAAATCAAGAGTAAGTGATAGTCTTTCCCACAGCCCCAGATGGCCTCCCTCACCAGTGTCCACAGAATGGTTGTCCCCAAAGCACAAGTGGAGCAAGACGAGCTTCAGTGACAACTGTGCACCCCACAGCCAGTGCAGAACCCCAAACCAGACCGAGCCAGGAAACCGGACCGCCCAGGGCCCAGAGCAGAAGCTGGCAATGAGATCAGTCCATAAATTAAGAAGCGAACAGGGCACATGGTTCCCCAGCCCTCCCCAGCCAGTGCGTCCTTGCTGGGGCTCTGAGTCTCATGGAAGAGTCTAGACTCTTTCCCCAGGGCAGAAGGCTCTCCTCTGGGATGCACGACACTTCTGAGGTGGCCATGGAGTGCGTCCCTTGGGTGAAGAGCCCCTGCCCAGGGTCTGGCGTCTGGGTGGCAGGGGCTTTTATGGAGGTGGTGACCAGCAGGTGGAGGGCGAAGCTGCTATAAATACTCCAGCTCGAGGGCGTGTCGCAGGGCCTCCAGGTCAGCGTGACAGGACACCCGCCAGAAAGGCATGTTGTGCTGTAACACAGAGAGCAAGCAGACATCACATCAGCAGCCAGCCCGGAGGCTCCAAAACCCAGGATCTTGTTGGAGACCCCCAGGTGCCCAGCATCCCAGGAAGGAAGGCAGGACCTCGGTGCCCACAGGGATCACCTTGCTCTGAGGACAGCAAAGGACATAACTGGTCAGGGTGGTATTTGCAAATTTGACGGGGAGCCAGCAGGAGGATGCTGGCAGCCTGTTTGGGGGCGGTAAGTGGGGTGGGGTGTCCCCGAGAAGAGGCACACGAACACTGTGTGTCAAGGACATCATGGTTGGCAGATGGTGATGGAAAGGCTCTCCCAAGCAGGGCACCCCTGGACCTCAGAGAACACAAGGGCAGAAGGGACTGGGAATGCCACCATGTGGCAAGGTCTGGGGCTCCACCCTCCCTGCCCACCTTCCACCTGCAGGAAGGGGCTCTCCTGCCAGACTTTGAGTAGGCAGACGGACCCTTGGCACCAGGCCTCAACTCCACCCTGCGCCTCTCACGTGAGGCAGGTGCTCTACCCCAGCTCGGCCCCCACACGAGCTCTGCAGCCTGTGGTCAGGTGGCCTGAGTGCCTGGAGTGTTTGGAGAGCCCAGGTCGACCGGACACTGTGGCCTGCTTCTGCGGTGGCAGTCCCTCCCGCGCTGGACCCTGTCCTTCAAGGGCTTGAGCCTTGGATGTCAACGGGACTCATATCTCCCTGACTGGGCATGGACATGGGTCTGTGGACACTGAGGTTTGCCACACTGCCTGCCCACTTCTCTGACTGGTGAGAGTCCCCCCCTCACCCCCACCATGTCGCCATTTCTCCATCCTTGTCCAGGGCGAAGCAGGCTTTCATGGAGGCAGAGTCCCAGGGCCAAGCTGACTTTAATAAAAGCCACACTTAATTCCAATCCTGTCACAGCTTAGGGTAGAGCTGTTCCGTCTGCGCTTGGGAGAGGACAGGGACTTTGAAGGCCATTACAATCCAGGCCGCAGGCTCTAAGCATAGACTGGGCTCTGGATCTGGGCTGGTGTTTCTGGAACATTCAGGTGCAAATCCATGTGACCTGCTGACAGGGTCTCATGTAGCCCAGGCTGGCCTGGAACTCACATGACCGTGAACTCCTGATCCTTGTCTCCACTTCCCCAGGGCTGGGTTTACCGGTGTGTGAGCGCAGGTGTGATCAGGTCTTCAGGTGTGCTAGGTGAGCACTCTACCCCCGAGCTACACCCCCAGCCCCAAATCAAAGTGTTGTATTTTCAAGGCAGGTTCTCGATCCAGCCCAGGCTGACCTGGAACTCATTCTGTAGCTCCAGGCGGGCCTCGAACTCATGGTGATCGTCCTACCTCAGCCTCCCCAGTGCTGGAATTAAAGGTGTGCGCCACTACACCTGGCCAATTATTATTTTTTTAAAAAATATTTTATTTATTCATTTTCAAGCAGAGAAATACAGAGATAGAGAGAGAGAGAGGGAGAGAACACCAGGGCCACCACCTTGTGGGTCTGGCATATTAGGTCCTGGGGAATTGAACCCGGGACCTTAGGCACAGGAGGCAAGTGCCTGCCTTAACCGCTGAGCCATCTCTCCAGCCCTAAGATGTATCTTCTTATTTTTATGTTTCCAGGTAATTAAGTTTTAATGATAAATGAAAGTGTCAAAGCTGGGCGTGGTGGCGCACGCCTTTAATCCCAGCACTCGAGGCAGAGGTAGGAGGATCACCATGAGTTCTAGGCCACCCTGAGACTACAGAGTGAATTCCAGGTCAGCCTGGGCTAGAGTGAGACCCTACCTCGAAAAAAAAAATCCAAACTCTCATTTATAGCAAATGAAGAGGCCATAGACTTCCCACCGCCCAACAATAAGTCAGCATTAGGAACAAACGGATTGGCCAATTATTTTTACAATTACAGAAATAGGGCTGGAGAGACGGCTCAGTGATTAAAAGCACTTGCTTACAAAACTTATTGGCCCAGGGTTCGATTCCCTAGTACTCAGGAAAAGCCAGATGCACACAGTGGCACGTGCATCTGGAGTTTGTTTGCAGTGGCAAGAGGCCCTGGTGTGCCCATTCTCTCTCTCTCTCTCTCCCTCTCTCCAATAAATAAATTAAAATATTTAAAAAATAAAGTTACAGAAATACACTGCAAAAGAGCAAAGGCCCCACTCCTGATCCTCCTCAGAGGCTGCTGGTCCCTCTCAGCGTGCGCTTCCCCTGAGATCCACTGGGCTCTCATCCTCTCCCAGCAAACCTGCCTCCCTTCCTCCCTGCCCCTGCGGTCACCCCTCCACCTCGGTTCCCACCCCCAACTTAGTCTTCTTCCAAGTTCTTGTCATCCCCTGACATGCCTGTCACACTTCCAGGTCCCTAGGCTGTGTGGTGGCCCAGGGGTAGGGCAGAAACCCTAGTGCAGTGGCTAGCACACAGTAGGTGCTCAGCTAACAGCCCTATGCTAGCTGGAGGTCTGCGATCAAGGAACCAGTCACACAAGTCACAGCTTCAAGACCAGAGAGGGGACAAGGCCTTGGAGAGAGAATATGGGGGAGGGGCCACAGGCCCCACACTAGTTGGAGGGGGAGGGGCAAAGGGCTGAATTATGGGGTGGGGGTAGGGAGGGTCCTTCCAGAGGGGAGGGACAGGCCCTGCCTCAGCCTCCTAGCTCATTTCCCAGCCCTCAGGGTCCCTGGGGACCTCACCTCTTCTCCTGGGCTTCCTCAATGGGACCCTAAATGTGCTTGTATTTCCTAGGGATCTGTTCCCAGAGAGCAGAGGGGGAAACCAGGTCCCTGAGCTAATCTCTCGAGGTGGAAGCAGCAGTCCTCTGGGGTGCTGTTGACAAGCCAGATCCAAGGCCTGGCGGCTGGGTCTTTTCCATGAACAGGGCTGCAGAGCCCCCTGCCCTCTCCTGGCTGTTTTTTTCTTCATTGGCCTAATGCTGGCTTTATTAGCTGGAGGGATTTCTGGAGCCCAGAGTCCCTGACATGAAACCAAACACCAGCATGTGTGCCAGCCCTGCCGGTCCCTGGAGCCCAGCCAGGCTGCCAGGGGTGGTGGCAGAGAGGAGGGAAGAGGGGCCTGGTGCCCGCAGAGCCTGGAGCCAGGGGTGGTGGCAGAGCGGAGGGAGGAGGGGCTTGGTGCCCACAGAGTACCTTCTTGGCTCCTTGCTCCTCTTCCACGCCGTCACCTATCACGATGTAGACGGCTTTGCGGCCAAACCTCTGCATGACCCTCTCGAAGCAGCTCTCCTTGCCTGCGTGGTAGGGAGGGAAGGACAGAGCTATGGGAGGAGAGCACAGGTGACAGCTGCCACCACCCCATCGGCCCCTAACACGCCCAGCACTGAGGGGTTGACCAGCAGGCAGTGACTGAGAAGGGACAAAAGCAGGGCTTCGAAGGGGCTAATCTGCTGTTACTCAGGGGACAGAAAAGGGTGGATCCCTGGCACCACGAACAGACCAAAGAACCCAAACCAAAAATGTGCAATGGGAAATATTTTCATATTGTAGCTGGGCCTGGTGGCTCAGGCCCGACATCCCAGCTCCTTAGCGATTCAGGAGGTTAAGACAAGAGAAACCCAAGTTCAAGGCCTACCTGGACTTCATAGTGAAGTTCAAGGCCAGTCTGGGTAAGTTAGTGAGACCCTGCATCAAAACAAAAGTCTAAAAGGATGCCTGGGCATGTAGCTCAGTGGTAGAGGGCTGGAGCGAGGCCCTGGCTTCAGTTTTTATCATATTTGTATTCTATCACAACAAAAATGAAAGAGATTACTGGAGGTGTTTCTCGTCTAGGTACGGAACACCTGCCCAGAGGCAAGAGGGAAAAACGGAGAAGGGTTACCAAGGCCGGTGATGAACCTTTCATAGCTAGGTTGTCCTGAGTGGCTAAGCTTTTCAGCCTTGGGAATTTTCTAGATGCTCATGAGTGGGACTTTGGTCCTAGCAAAAATTTCTCTTAGAATGTGTCTCCTAAGTGCTAGAAATTGATTTAATATTTTTTTTCTTCATGACAAAAAACAACCACCAAAGGCAAACATTTCTTCTTCTTCTTCTTCTTCTTCTTCTTCTTCTTCTTCTTCTTCTTCTTCTTCTTCTTCTTCTTCTTCTTCTTCTTCTTTTTTTTTTTTTTTTTTTTTTTTTTTTTTTTTTTTTTTCGAGGTAGGGTCTCGCTTTAGCCCAGGCTGACCTGGAATTCACTCTGTAGTCTCAGGGTGGCCTTGAACTCACGGCGATCCTCCTACCTCTGCCTCCCGAGTGCTGGGATTAAAGGCGTATTCTACCATGCCTGGTCATTTCTTCTTTTTGTGTGTGTGCAGTTTCGCATGGTGTGTGCAGGCCCCACCTTCCTCCTCAGTCACTCGCCACCAGGTTCTTCACGACAAGGTCTCCCCCTGAACCAGGAGCTTGCCCATTCAGCTAGATCAGCTCCCCAGTGAACCCCGGGGAATCCTCCTGCCTCTGCTACCCCAGTGCTGGGATTCCAGGGTACTCTGTCCTACCGATCTTTTTATGGGGGGTTCTGGAAACCCACACAGGTCCTCATGCTGGTATGGCAAGTACCTTACCTGCAGAACCATCTTCCCGGCCCCCACATTCCCAATTAGGAACATCTTAACTAGGCTTCTTTTGTTTTTCTGAGCAGTTAGGATGTAAGAATAAAAGATTAGCTCCCACCCGTGAGGAAAAGTAGAGCTGTGATAGCACACGGTGCTGGAGTTCCTGTTACTCAAAGACCTGCGCCTTGGGTTCTTCAATCCCAGCTATGCCCCCCTGAAGGGCTGTGAAGGGTTGTTTGGGATCCGAGTCACTTCCAGGTGGCATTTCCTCACACAACCCTATCCCCCAGGCCCAGCCCCTCTCACCTGTCTTGGTGGCACTGTAGATGTTCTCGATGGGGAACACGGAGCCCAGGCCATACAGCAGGACCTTGGCCAGTGCAGGGATCAGTTGTGTGGTGGTGACCAGCACATTGACACAGTTGGGCCTGAGGACAAAGGAAACCATGAAGTCATATCCAAAGTCGTCACCAGGCCAGGCCTGGCATCATGGGTAAATTAGGGCAGGATATGGGGGCACTGGTCAAGCCGCCTTGGGGGGTGTGTGATGGCCACAGACTCTCCCTGCAGTGCTCTTGTTATCAGCCCCAAGCTGCCAGGCTTTGCGATGCAGCGGACACGCCCCTTTCCTTAGACACTTGGGTTCATTGCAAGAGCCACCTGCTTCATTAGTGGCCGGGGTCCAGGTCATGTGGACCAGTGTAGGACGGTGGGGACAGCTGGGGACATTCAGATGTTGGAGTGTCTAGAACCTGGAAGCCTGTTGGACCAAGAAGTCTCCACCCCATTGGCTCAGCTGTGCTTGCTGTTAAAGCCCAAGACTCTAGAGTGTGCAAGTGAGGAGCCATGTTGTGGGCACAGAGATGCCATCACTGGGCACCAGGAGGAAGCTCAGGGCACATGGCAGATGAGCTACTTGCCGAGAGTTGATGAGGTTGAGAGCCTTCAGGGAGTGCGTGAGCCAGAGGTCTGTCAGGGCTTCCAGCTCAGCTCGAAGCTGCAGCCACGCCTCTCTCTTGGGGGCACCAATCAAGCCTGCAAAGCGAAGGAAGAGGAAGTCGTCACACTGAAAAGGTCCAGGGGACAGAGTTAAGGCAGGAGTATGAGTCAGAGGACACCCAAGGCCAACCTCAATCCAGTCACCACTCTCCGGCATATCAGACAAAGTGATAGTTGATCTACTCATTCGCTGACTCACCCACCTGCTTATCTACCTACCTCTCCATCCGTTCACCCTCCCATGCATGCATACATGCACACACCTGTCCACCATCTGTCCATCCATCCATCCATCCATCCACCCACCCATCAATGCAGCCTCCTATCCATCCATCCATGAATCCACCCATGCACCCGTTCTCTTATCTGCTCACCTATCCATCCTCCCATCCACCTACCCATTCATCCGTGTATTCATTCATCCATTTATCCATCCACCCAACCACCCACTTACCCAACCTCCCATTCATCCACCCATCCATTCATCCACTTACAAATCCACCCATGCGTAATCTATCCATTCATCCATCCATCCACCTATTGATTCGTCTACCCATTCATCCATCCAGGTGTCTTTCCAAGGACTCATCTACCACCTCTCCATCCATCTATCCACTCATCCACTCACCCAATATCCCATCCATCCATCCTCCCATCCACCCACCCATCCATCCACTTACAAATACACCCATGCATAATCCATCCATTCACCTATTTGTCCATCCATCTATCCATCCATCTAGAGAATACACACCTTTTATTGTGTGCACACACGTGTGTGTGTGTGTGTGTGTGTGTGTGTGTGTGTGTGTGTGTGTGTGTGAGAGAGAGAGAGAGAGAGAGAGAGAGAGAGAGAGAGAGAGAGTATGGGTGTGTGCATGGCACAGCACACATGTAGAGGTCTGAGGACAACACTGGGTGTTTATTCTCTCCCTCCACTTTGCTTGTGACAGGGCCTCCCTTGCCATTTTGTTTTGGCTGCCTCGCTTTGTGCGCACCCCCACGACCTTCAGGACTCTCCTGATTCCCACTGCCAGGAGGCACGTTGGGATGACAGAGGCAGGCACCACTTTGTGTCTGGTTTGACGTGGCTGCTGGGGAGTTCAAATTCAGGCCAGCAGGCTTACAAGCAAGTGTCTTTAACTGATGGTCATCTCCCCAGGCCCCTTTTATCCTCTGAGACAAGGTCTCATGTAGCCCAGGTTGGCCTTGAACTTGTGATACTCCTGCCTCAGCCTCCTACACCACCAACCCTGCTGAGGTCACACATTCCTAAGCAGCTCCTGGTGGCTGCTCCAGGGACGCACCTGGAGGGTCTTGGGCCACCTTGACTATCAGCTTTGATGGGTGGAGAACAGATAGGGATCTGCATCCTTCTAGTCTTTGAAAGTGAGCACCTGCCCTTTGAGAGCCTGTGGTGGTGCCAAGTTCAACTCCACGAGGACCCAGAACTCTGAGATAAGATATGTCATCAAATGACGTCAAGTTGAGCCAGCTGTTGAATAGCTGAGAGCAGTGGAGGATGCCTCCTGAGCAGGACTACTGCTTTAAGTTCAAGGCCAGCCTAGACTACATAGGGACTCTGTCTCAAACACAAAACCATGGGCTGGGGAGACTGGTTCAGTGGTTAAAAGCATACTTGCTGTGCAGGCCTGACAAGGGGAACTCAGAGCCCAAGGACCCAGTTTAAAAAGGCCTTCTGGGGCTAGAGAGATGGTTTAGCTATTAAGGAGCTTTACCTGCAAAGGCTGCTGGCCTAGGTTCGATTCCCCAGGACCCATGTAAAGCCAGATGCACCAAGTGGCACAGGGGTCTGGAGTTCATTTGCAGCGGCTGGAGGTCCTGGGGTGCTCACTCACTCTCTCTCTCTCTCTCTCTCTCTCTCTCTCTCTCAAATAAATAGAAATATTTTTTAAAAATTATTTGAGAGACAGAAAGAGGCAGAGAGAGAATGGTGCACCAGGGCCTCCAGCCACTGCAAATGAACTCCAGACACATGCGCCACCTTGTGCATCTGGCTCTATGTGGATACTTGGGAATTGAACTCAGGTCTTTCTGCTTTGCAGGGAAACGCCTTAACTGCTAAGCCATTTCTCCAGCCCAATAAAGAAATATTTTTTAAAAGCCTTCTGCTCAGTGGTGCATGGATCTATAGTTCCAAGCGCCTGCACAAATGGGAGACTGAGTCAGAAGAGCGATCCTGTCTCAAACAAGGTGGAAAGGAGTGGACCAACACCCCAAGGCTGTCCTTTGAACTTTGCATACACACTAAACCCCCCACAAAACAACCCAACAAGCCAGCTGAAGCCCAAACTTCCCAAAGTTGTACCTGGCCAAGGTGGAGGCAACCCAGGGCCTTGCCACCCAGCCCTCTTCCCTCCCCTGTCTTCCCCCTCCCCTTCCCTACCCTCCCCCTTTCTCCTCCCCCTGCCCTCCCCTCTCCCCTCCCCCTGGCCACTCACCACCCACGTTGTTGCGGTAAGTGTTGTACATCTCCTTCACACGCCGGTAGCGGAAGGCCAGCTTCCTCATCCAGTCCACGCCCCCATGCACCCCGGTGCCCAGGCACAGGCTGGCCCCCGGCGCCGCGCTGTGGAAGCCGTCGGTGGAGAAGTTGTATGTGCTGGGGAGGTGGGAGGGGTGGCATTAGGATGAGGAGACCCAGGCCTCCAGGGCCCATGGTTCACAAGTCCCTGGATGTTCCCAGGGTGTCTATGTGTTCTTTGGGGAAGACAGGACCCCAGCTTTCATCAGAGTCCCAAGGAGACCAAGCTGCATGCAACCACACCCCAGATTCTTTTGGGAGACCATTGCTGGTCCTGCACCCAGTGGCCAAGTTCAAGACAGTCTGCACCCTGGCTCTTCAGAATTCAAAGAAACTGAGCTGGGCGTGGTGGCGCACGCCTTTAATCCCAGCACTCAGGAGGCAGAGGTAGGAGGATCA